>JBBPCX010079578.1:0-28837 GCA_037974365.1 Hydrocynus forskahlii
CGCGCCGCGGGGGGCCGCGGCGCGGCCGGCGCCGTAACAACATCTGAACAGTCTTAGGGTGTCTGGCTAAAACTCCAAACCTGGAGTTCGATAGGAGTCTTTAACGAGGGGACTACTTTATTGTGCCGTCGTTAGCAACAACTTAATTTGTCTTTTACTATCAAATACAGTTAATTTAAAGTAACCATCCTGTCATACATGAACACATAGTGTGAACAGCACGAAATTCTTCCTCTGTATTTTACCCATTCACCAAGTGAAGCAGTGGGCAGCCAGGAACACAGTGCCCAGGGAGCAGTGTGTGGCTACGGTACATTGCTCAAGGGAACCTCAGTGCTGCCACTAGCGGTCTTAGTATTCAAACTGGTGGCTTTCTGATTGCAGGGTGAACACCCTAATCACTAGGCCACCAGCTGCCCTAGCAGGATTTAACCTAACATTTTACATATTACCCTAACTTATCGCCCCCTAGCAAAAATGCAGAAGGGATTTGTTAGCATCCATACAATGTGTTGGAGTGTAAGCAGAATTTGAGAATTAAATTCAGAATCTTATCAGAATATTTGACGACACCCACTTTGTGAAAACGTGGTCTGGTCTGGCATCTCATTTTCTTCACTGGGATTATTTCTGTATACTGAAAGGGCACCTTTCACAATTTTTTCCCATTATAAGGGCAGCTATGTGGCACCACATATCATCTCCACTTGAGGGACATCCATTCACAAACTTTCCCATAGTCTCTTCCATGTACGGCCACCTCTTCTCACCTGTAGGAGTACCCCATACAGCACTGCATCCCATTTTCTCTACTGGAACACTTTAGGACACTGTCATGAAGGGGCAGAAAAGAAGGCAATTCAAAACAGCCTCCTTTTCCATTGGAAGGTCACCCATAGGGAATGTCAAGTTTTTGTAAGGGCATCCTATATGCATCATATTTTCTCCACTAGAAGAGCACTCATTAGGACACTTTACTGAATCTTCTGTCTCTAAATGGCACACTTTCTTTATTTATTGCATGAAGGTATACCCTATAGTTCACTCAAATAATTTTTCCCATGAGAAGGGCACTTCCTTCTAATTGTTGCCATTATAAAGGGGCGTTTTAGCAATGCTATTTCAACCATGGGGCCACAGAGGTACACCACCCTGAATCTGCCAGTAGGTAAAAGTAGTCTAGGAAAGAGAAAGCTGAAGGTTGCCTTTTCTTGTACCTTTGTTGCTTCTCAGTTAACTCTCTTCCTATCATCTCTAAGTCACATATTATGGTCCTTATTTTACCCGACACTGCCCTCAGGGTCATAACAGGTTCTAACTTAACTCATGACAGCAAAACAAGCAATGTGGATGTGTTTAACACAGCTCATTCAGAAATGTTATCAGATAGTCTTACATTGTTCCTGCAAGCTTACAAATGATTTATTTGTGGACATCAAACTGCTGATCCAAAATACAAAAAACCCAAAGTAAATTATTTATTTTACCTGTTGGCAGTTTGGTTCGATTTAACTGACTGAGCTCCGAGAACACAATATCAAGCTTTTTATTATCTCATCCAGTTGTGGGCTGTAATCAGTTTTCTCTTTTTGATGCTATTTATGAAATGTGTATAACTGAGTAACACCAACTTTTGAAGTCCAATGAGATGTCAGATCTATTCTATAAGTTAATATTTAGTCTGTGCAACTTTGAAAAGTAAAATACGACATCATTCCTGTTGGTTCATGGCATTGTCTATTTGTATTGTTTTAGGTTTCGCACCCAGTTTGTGTTGTTTTTCCCCTTAACCTGTCTTTCATTGTTCACCTTTCTTAAATATAGAATTAAGTTACCATATATATCCACTCGTGCAACTAAATTTAACCAATAATGTGTGTTGCTTCTTCTGCTTTTTTTAGTGACGATAGTACTGGTAATTTCTAAAACATTTCATTGACCCCGGAATAGATGCCGGGTAGCCGCAACCCTAGTGAGGAATAAGTGGTTACAGAAAGTGAGTGATTTTATGACTTTGTGTTCGTATTTAGTGTTTAATGGAATTTGGTGAGTAGTTCATGCAAATTAAACAGTGTCAGCAAATTGAGGAGAAGGATGCAGAGAACATTTAATCTACCAAAAATGATTGAGTTCATTAAATGAACTGATTCCCAAGGAAGTAACTTTAGCTGGGTATTTATTCTACTATTTCTACCAGAGGACGGGTAAAACTAGCTACACGTATTCAGTTACTTTAACACTGGGATGGAAATTTATTTTTGTGAGCACGAGCACTTTTTAAATGAACAGGAGTTAGTATGAGGAAAGCAAACTACACTATATTGAGTTCCTCTTGAGACATTCAAATATTACTTACTATTTTGTGTTTGATATTATTCTGCTTTGTTGGTTCAGCTCCTGTTTCGCTTTGCTGTTGCTCAAATATATGACTTTTGTTCTATATTTTATAATGAAAAGATCACAAAACATGAAAAACCAATTCATAACACCTTTCAGTTTCTATGTTGGTAGATGCTGTTTGCACTAAGAAATTCCACTACATTTCTACAGAGAGATCAGTTCTTAAATAATGTTATTGAAATGCTCTTTTAGTCCTACTTACTTTATTTTCTGCTTCTACTTCTTTCTGTTCACTTCTACTTTAAGTCATTTTTCAACTGAATTAAATTATGCAATTGAAATAATACTTGATCAAGGGTTTAGGCTAATCTGCCCACCTATGATTACTACCTAGAAAAATGTGGACTTGTTGGATGGCTAGCTTACCCCTTTGTCTGAACAATCAGGACTTGAATCATCTTTGCAGCATTCCTCTGCTAGTTTGACCATTTCTTCAGTCAAGGAGGTCACCTCCTCAAATGTTCCATTGGCGAACTTCTGGCTGTACAGGGCTGTGAATCTGAAAGGTGGCAAACACATCTGCTGAAACTGTGAAACTCAGATACTTTCCAATACTTTCCAAGACAGCAGCTGAATGAATGAAAGCAGGAATAAATAAAATAATTAATTTTTTTGCCATATTTTTTGTCATAACTTTTTCAGACTTGGAAAGTCGGCAAATCAGGGATAAAGTTCTCCAAAGATGCCAATCATCATGCTACCCATCTATTCATTCATTTTCTGAGCCAATTATCTCAACCAGGATTGTGAGGTGTGGTCGTAAGATAAAAGGTAGAGAAACACTCTGGATAGGTCACCAGTTCATCACAGGGCAGATACACAGGCCATATCCACACACACATAAAAACCCTCACTCTCACAACTAGGGGCAATTTACCATCTCCAATTCACCTGGCATGCAGGCCTTTGGACTGTGGGAGGAAACCAGTTCATCACAGGGCAGATACACAGACCATATCCACACACACATAAAAACCCTCACTCTCACAACTAGGGGCAATTTACCATCTCCAATTCACCTGACATGCAGGCCTTTGGACTGTGGGAGGAAACCGGGGTCCATGACAGAAGACATGAGGTGAATATATAGACCCCACACAGGAAGGCTACCCAGTCAGGAATTGAATCCAGGACCTTTTCATGTGAGGTGGTGCCACCATGTTGCCTACTATGCATCAGTGTCTAAAAAAGTCGGTCTGTTAAAAGCCACCAGCTTTTCAGGCAGACATTGCTCCTACTGTATGGGGTTAGTTGCAGGCAGTTAAACAGAATATAATTGCCTGACACAATTATTGCATGAATGCGGCTGAATGCAGTTAATGATGATGATCACAGTTATCTGCCATATTCATTCAATTCCACAAATACATCTATTGTTTGCTGGCACATGATTCTATGCCTGGCTTAATTGTGGAACACTGCCGGATTCAAGCTGGATCTGTATCCTGCATAAAATGGAAGAAAATGACAATTAAATTGCAGTTAATCACCCTCTAAAATTCCATGTTCATGATGGGCCTGCGTGTATCTATGGCTCTTTGAACCTCTTACCATTTGAGTATGTATCTCATGAGATAAATGGTTCTTGGCTTGGGATTCCATTGTGTGAAACATTTTCTTTACATTTGTACGTCTCATTACAAAAATGGATCTTAAAAAGTTATCCATTTAAAGAACTGCAGCGGCTGATTTGAAGAGCCAGCCAACTCACTTTCAAAAAGGCCTGCAAAGAAGTCAAAGAGATGGAGCAGGAACATAGTGAGGGTGAGGAATTTGAGAGAGCGGGGGCTCGCCATGCTTTCATGCCTCCACCAGAGGCCACCCTGGGGCCTGCCACTAGGCCTCCCTTAGACTTAAAAGCCCTGCAGAGGAAGTTGTGTGAGGAGGTACGTCAGGAGCTCTGTGAGCAGGTGCTAGGGCTGCGTGAGGCCCTGTTGGCTGAACTGACACCTGGACTGAGGGAGCTGGCCAGGGGAGCAGCCAATGTATTACCCCCACCCCATCATCACAGCCGAGGGTCATCAAGGTCAGGGGTTCCTCGATGGGATGAACAAGGGCGGCCCATTTGCCTGCAGTATGGTGAGTCTGGCCACATGATGAGGGCTTGCCCCAGTCGAGATAATGAGAAAGTGAAAAGTAGGGGGGTACAGCAAGAGATGTGAGCAGCGCCGGCTGTGACTGCCCTTAGGGAGGCGCTGGTTGGAGAGATCCCCCTCCTGGAGGTATTGGCTGCTGGGAGGCTGGCTAGCCACAGTCTGTTCATGCGCTGAGTTGGGGCACCAGAGTTAAGGGTGCAGAAGAAGAAGTATGGCCCATGGTTGGAGCCTTCCTGGAACTGCTGAGCAGGCTGGCTGAGCAGGGGGAGGGGTTGACAGCTAATGAAAGCCAGCAAGTGCAAGAAGTACTGGACCATTGGCAGGGTGGGTTTTGCCCAGGACGAGGAGGACTATGGGCAGACCGATGCAGTTTATCATTACATCCCAACCGGGGCAGCCGTGCCCATCCGAGAACGATACAGCCCAGTGCCTCCAAGTTTGTACCCTGAACTGAGTGAGCTCCTCAAAGCTATGTTGGAAGGAGGGGTGGTGAAGGAGAGTTCTAGCCCTTAGGCTGCCCAAGTTGAGCTAGTCAAAATGAAAGATGGGTCTTGGAGATTCTGCATAGACTACCGTAAGTTAAATACGGTGACCCACAAAGATGCATACCCACTGCCAAGGAAAGTTGCTGAATGGGCTGAAGAAGGCGGCTTGGTATCCCACCTTGGACTTGACCATTGGTTACTGGCAGGTGGAAGTTCACCCTGAAGAGAAAAGGCCGCCTTTGCGACGCCCATGGGCCTCTACCAGTTTGAATGTATGCTGTTTGACTTGTGTAACGCCCCTGCATGATGCAGTGCTGTTTGGGTGAGCAAGTTCCCGAATATTTATTGATTTATCTAGATGTAATCGTGTATTCTCCTGATTTCAGGTCCCATTTGCAGCATCTGGAGGGCGTGTTCCAGCAGCTAGAGGCCCATGGGCTGAAGCTGCAGCCTGGGAAGTGTTGGCTGAAAGATGAGCAAGCAGAATTCAGACCCCTGTGTACTCTAGCTGGCTCAAAGGGAAATAGCTTCTGCTGTCTGAGTGCTTGTGGCTAGCCCTTTGGGGGCCGAGTTGGGGAATAGGGTCTGAGGTGTGCTATTTGTTTGTCTATAGACACAGACCAGCATGAGGGGGCGACGGATGACGACGGAGTGCGTGGGCCGATCAGCTGGCAGCGAGGAGGAAACGGCGCGTGGCTACGAGGGCTGGAGAGTGAGGCGAGTTCACTGCCGGCTGGTGGTGCATTGGAGCCGGTGTGGGACGTTGCAGCGTGGCGAGAGCCATGTGGTGCGAAGGAGTTGAGTTTCCCTCGACAGAAAGAGCGAAGACACCGTTAGGATGAGTACAGTGGACTGAGGTTTGGGGTTTTTGTTTATTTTCTTTTGTTTCTTTTGTGTTAGAGGGCCTCGCGGTGGGAGCGCAGAGGCCTAGGACTTTAGAAGTTTGATTTATCCTTTGTGTACTGTTTTGTTTATTGTCTCATCTGAAGTGTGGGTTTATTTCTGGGGTTGGCAGTGTGGGTAGCGTGATGTGTGTGCCCTTGGTGTGTGCAATCCCGTGTGTGTGGGTGAGAGGAAAGGTGTGGGTCCACTCAGAGTGCAGTGCTGTGAGTGTGTTGCTGATGGAAAGACCTGTTTTTGAGTATGATAGTGTGAGAAATCTGTATCTTTCCCCTAGAATTGCTGTGAGCTGGGTGTTGTACAAGGGAGGAGGAACTGCATGAGGGGCTATGGTGACACTATCTACATTTTCCTGCAAAAAGAAATAAACTGTTTGCTCAGAAAACATATGTGAGTGAGACTCATTCATTGCTCCAGGAGGTCCTAAAAGGGTAAAATCAAACTTAAAGTAAAAGAAACAAAAGTAAATAAGTAAGGACGGTTAGGGTCTGTTACCCTAGGCCACCACATATGCAACCAGTATGTTTCAGTGTTAGTCATATTCATACAAAACTGGTTTTGTGTTCTGTTCTGTGTGTCACAAAGGGTTCCTAGAGTAAGACCAATGAACCATATTTGAGTGCCTTTTAAGAATTCTACAATAACTCTATATAAAGAACCTTTGCCTCTTTTAAAACCTTTGCCTCTTTTAAAAAAGGCTCTTTTAAGGCTCTTAAAAAAACCCTCTCATTTAGAAAAATGGTTCTCTAAAGAGCCACCTGTTCCTTAAAACCTGTTTGGCACCCTAATTTTCCAGAATGTACATGACTAATATTTTAGTTGTCACTGAGTAAGATTCTTGTCAATTGATCCAAGGAGATGACCAATAACACTCTGGCATTACCGAAACTTTTCTATCCCTCTGTACCAAATAATATTAGTCTTCTGCCTGGAGAGCCTCTTTTTGTGCACTGAGGATGAAATGATTTGTTTGCTTCCATCAGACAGATCTGAGAGATCAATATCACTAGAGTTTTCTGTGTTTGGACATAAGGCCTAATCTCATGCTCTTTCAGGATATTAAATTGGCCTTTTAAAGAAAGTTTTGAAGCCTGATGTGTGGGGAGGAGACATTTTAGCCACAGTACCAGTGTGTGTTTAGTCATCAAAGTGTGTAGATGATTAAAATATTGGAATGATATTTTAGGACTTTTGTTAATCACTCAATTATTTCCTAACATTCCATAAGTATTGGCACCTTTGCTAAAACTGAATGTGGGGGAATGAGGGAAACAACAATGATACCAATACAAAGAGTTTCTCCTACTTTAACACAACTTATTCTCTTCAGATTTACAAAGAAAACATTCTCTGATTTGAATTATTCATGTTGGCAGGAAAAGAAACCACTGCACTGAGAGCTGTCTGTGACTGGATCTGCCCTTCTACGGTCAGTCCAAAGTTTCATGCGGAATTCATTGAAGGATAAATAGCGTACACTTTGAAGATTCAGGAAAAATATTTAGGCATGTAAGCTAGGTGTACTCAAAGGAATATATTAAAATATTACCCAGGGCTAAAACTCACTAGACAATGGTACATGGAGCAAATGTTACAGACAATGGTATTAGCATAAGTCCACTGACAGAGGTGCTTGTGTTAAATATTAATATCCTGACATACATTACTCTGAAGTTCTTGATGCCAGCTGTGCGGAGATCTTCGCATACTGTCACGCTTCTCTTATACGACTTTTCTGTGAAGATAAGACATCAGAGATGAAGCCTCTGTCCTTTGTTAGCTGCATTAAAAGAGACACAGAAAACCTACTTCAGCTTTGAAAATAAAATTCAAACATTAAGGAAAACCTAACCCCTGACTATTTAGCCCTGAAAAGTTAGTTAGAGGGGAGGGTGGTAGGACCCTTCTGAATTCACAGAGCTTCTTCCCTTACCTTCATTTGCTGTCACGCTGGAAATGATGATGGTGGATATGAAAATGAGAGCTGCTGTCCTCATTTTGAAAAAATTGCTCTGGCAGTATGTAAAGATTTTCTTGAATAATCCAACTCTTCAGCTGCTGCTGCAGTGCTTGATGGAGAAGGTGCACATTTATTGTCAAAAATTAACTCAAACAAAATCAGGTGATCTCAGCGCAAATAGAATCCTGGCACAAACAGAAATGGAGCTACAGTTTAATCAATTTTGGCTGCATTTGTAAAGGGGACCTATTATGCAAAACTGACTTTAGTTATAATAGGTCTATGGGCTTTACAAAACATGTTCATGAAGTTCTTTGCACAAAATCACTCTCATATAAAGAGAAATCACCAGCTCTATTCTTCACACTTTCAGTCCCATTCAAAACGAGCCGTTTGGACGGAGGGCCCCACGTGACGTCAGTAGGGGGCCAATTTGCATAGAACCGCCCCTCATCTGTCGAGACCCCACCCACTAGCCTGTTGCTTGTCACCCCTTTCAGCGGCCATCTTGGGCCTTTGCAGCTTTATGTATGCTGAATTCAGCCGTGCCTGACCACTGCAGTGGCAAAAACTCCGCCCAGCTAGCTCAAACACAATAAAACAACCTCCACTATTGGTCCAGGCAAAGAAATTAAAATACAGCAATTACGGCGTAAAACGTGTGTTTTGTTCCCGTGTACGTATACGGTAAGGCACGTATACATACTCTGCTGCACCCCAACACCAGATCCACCATTACATCTGCTAGTTTTATGAGTACGGATAAGCCGAGCGCAGTGTCTACCGGCACACATGAAGTGTTGTGTTCATTTTGCTCTGGGTCCGACTCGGGGTCGAACATGCAGGGCTGGATACCGCCCAATACTTTTGACCACCTATTGTATCTCTCACTCTTTCTCCCTCCCTTCCTTCCTTCAGACTGGTCACCATACAGGCTAGGACCACTGTAACAGATTGAAGGGATAGAAGGATAGAAATAAAGAAACACTTCCACTGGTGTTAAGAACATGGATTCTGATGTAAAATCCAGAAGTTAAAGGCACAGCTTAAGCATGGGATGGATGGGGAGTGGCCAGCAACAGCTTATTTGCATAAAAGGGACACAGCTTTGAAACGGCTTGTTTTGAAAGGGACTGAAACTGTCAAGAATTAAGCTGGTGATATCTCTTTATATGAGAGTGATTTTGTGCAAAGAACCTCATGAACATGTTTTGTATAGCCCATAGACCTATTATAACTTGTTTCTTAAAAAAGTGAGTTTTGCATAATAGGTCCCCTTTAAGCATTAGTGAGAAAACGATTCATAGAGGAGTTTTCATTTGGAGTGTATGTAAATCACTTATTTAGCTTTAACCCTTTCCATCTCTCCCTCCTATAACATACCTCCCACATTCTGTTCTGTTTTCCATGTAAAATAAGCCTTACATTTTTTTATTTTAAATATATCTGAATTCACCTCAATGTAATTAAAATAAATGATGCATAAAACAAAATATAATTTATAATATAATGTCCTTGACATGACACAACTGGTTCTAAAGTTAAAGACACACAGGGACGGTATCACTTGCTCATCCATGCCCTATTTATAACATTGTAATACTGGATTCAGGCCTTCAACTGCTTAAGTTAAAAATGCTTCTAACTAAAAATCCCCCACACTGCAGTACAAAACGCAATGTAATTAAATTGTGCTTAACCCTAACTTAATTTACCTCTGAAAACACACCAAACCCCTTCATTTGAATTAAGTGGCCATTCATTTGTGAAACCAATCCCTTAATTTTACCTTAAAATTAGATTAAAGGCATGAGTGCGAAACCCCTTAATCTTAAATGTAAGGCGTTAATTCAGGAGGTTCTCTTATTTTAGGGGCAAATTTTAAGTAAGTAAGAGGAAAATTCAGTAGTTTTACCCCTTAAACAGTCTTAATCTGTGCACTTTTTCCCTTCATTTTCTGTAATTTCCTGTATGGGAAATTAAGGTCAAAATTAAGGTAATTTTAAGGGGTAAAATTAAGGCACTTGGTTTCGTAGTGCTGTGTCAGTATATTCAGACTGACTTAGTGCATAGTGAGCAGTCCAGCACCTTCACGGGTGATAACTTAACCGATGGCATGTCTTTCGCCACGACAGCCAGACTGACAGTTTTTGGCACTATTTTGAGTCCGAACAGACAATTCACTGGTGCATGTGGCATTTAATCAAGAGGGAAATGAGATATTTGAAAAATGATATGAGGCGCGGAGGAATGCTGTCATGTGCAACTGCAGTTCCAATCTAAATGGAGTAAACACGTTTCGGAGGAGGAAGATGCCCTTTAGTATTTATTCTGGCTCTTTCCTGGAAGCGCTATTAAAAATAGAACCTGACTGTTTGGGTCCAGTGACCTTTCCCTGAGCCTGCGAAAATAGGACTGCAAATAATTACTGTCCACTGTCGGAATGCTGTGGCTGCAGTGAGAAGGAACCGAGTGGACAGCCTAATGCAGTTTAGAAGACACATGCGAGACACAGATAGAGTCTGAATAGAAAAAATGTGCATAGTCACTCTGTAGAGCATGCATATTCCATCCAGAAGGTTGAGCTATGCGTGATCATCAGGATTTCTTAGTCATGACTGATTCCAGATGACTCCACTTCACCTGTAGGCAAGACAGCATGTCCCCCCCTCCCCTTGTTGACACAAATGAAAGAACACCATGTTCAGCATGGCAGGCATTGTCTTTTATTTTATTTTTACTTTTCAAAATGCTGTTGCTTGAAGTCCAAACCTGAGAATTTACAAAAAAAAGCACTTTGGGCCCCCAATGATTTTCATGTTTTAGTGTTTTCGCATTTTATTGTTTTCACTGAAGTCCACTCATAACATTACTGCTGTTTTATGTATCCAAACAATCAGAAATCATTTTACATAATGCCATACCTTAACATTAATCAGGTTGTTTTTAATACTGTGCCTTTAAGACTGACTTATGCAAAGAGCTCTGATCTGAAAGTTACTGACACCTCCTTCAAAAAGAAGTAGACACTCCTCTTCACTTCAGCATGAATGGGTGGTGCTAAATGCTTGCAGGTTGTGGATGATTGGCTAAATGTATTGAAAACACTGGATTCAAAACAAGCTGTTGCTGGTACCCCCCCCCCACACCAAAACACGGCCGAGATGCAGACCTCTGCGCACAGCTGGTGAAGAAAGTCCAGGGCCATTTTTTAGTCCCAGTCCGTCCCTGTCTGCGAGCGCAATTTTGCAGTTTTTAAAGAAAATATATCTGTTATGCGTTGAAAAAGAGAAGGTCACAGAAAAAGACTTTTGGCATACTTTGACTCAATACATTTGCTGCCTAATGGATTTTTAATAAAACCACTATAAGTGAAAATTGCATCCTGTGCATCATAAGGAAATTAGCCCACTGTGGCCTTGAAGAAAATGAACACAGAAAAGAGGGCGCATTTTCTTTCAGAGGCTAGGCATGATCAAATATCACACTTAATGGTCACAGGACTGTGGGAGATCAAAGCGTGTATAGACTGAAAAGCCCTCCGCTATCAGCATATCCATATAACATAATCACCATCTAAATTTCCATCTTCTCCAGGCTGCCTTTTTTGCACAAATTATTTTGAATTTCTGGCATATTGGGCATGACAGTGAAAGTAATCAAGAGAGTAGGGGATTTATACAGGAGTTTATGAACCTTTTAGTCTGAATATTTTCAATTTGGGACGCTCTTTAAAAAAGAAAAAAGAAAAGAAAAAGAAAATGGTTCACATGGAGTTCATTGAGTAATGCCATAGAAAAGGGGGCACAACTCTGATCCCAAGGCTTGGTGTCTAGCTCCCCGACTCAAACTCACCTATTAAACCTGGCATAGCACAGACGAATTGAAACAGATGTGTTTAAGACCTATCAGAGCCAGAATTGTGCATCCCTTTCAAAGAGAACCAGTTTAATTCCCATTTTTTTGTAAATGAGATATGTGAAGAACCATTAAATTGTAAAAAGAGCCTTCATGTAAAGTAAATAATCGTTTCATGTTCAATTTTCAAAAACATAGTTTACATACAGTCATTAAGAGGTTAAATTTCTATGGCCAGAGACCCTTTACTGAGCGGAAAAAAAAAAAAATCCATGGACCGCCATACTCTTCAAATGTTGGGTACATGCAAAAAAACATTGGAATCAATGGCAAAGTGCCATTTCGAAGACAGCATCACTAGTCATGTCGAATCAAATTAGGTGCAGTTTTGAAGAATTGGCTTTGTACTCATATTTTTAGAGGTTACTTTCAAATATGTGCTGCTTTAAAATTTTTCAAGAATTGTGAGGCTATATGTCACAGAACCCACTTTGAGGACCATGAATTTAGAGAACCATTTTTGGTTCTCTTATGGCTTCATACAACACTTCTGGCACCCTTATTTTTAAGAGGATGAGGGTGGAGGGCACCGTGGTCCATGCTGTCCAGTAATGTTCCAAGTACAGTAACTGTAATCAGAGGATCCTGACTCCACCGGGGGGGTGGGGGGTGGGGGTTGGTAAAGCAATGGCATGAATCTTAACCTGGAGTGTCAAATCCAGTGATGTGGACTGATGGACTGTTATTGGTTCCCAGGTTGAATTGTCTTTCTAGTGAGGAAACACCTGAACGTAATGAGATTTTAATGAACTCCTAATGAGGCATTTGCTGATGGATCATAATAAAATGCCACATCTTTTGGAAAAAACTATCATCTCCAAATGTGGTCTAAGATCAGATCTACAAAGTAGTTCTTAGTTTGAGACTCTGATGTCATTTTCTTTTCAGCTGAGGCACATCACAGCATTTGTTACCCCTCAGATGTTGCACCTTCATGATATGAGGCTAGTAAATGTCCCCTGAACGTCTGTCTTCATCTCTGGTGTTTTCAATTTGACCCAAAACGGCCTTAAATTTGTTCGTGAGGCCTGGTCATGGGGGTTAATTTTTGTGCAGTGATTGATTTGAAGGTCCGAGGTCTCACCATTGTGTGAGCTAAATCTGCTATAATAATCAGCGTTAGCCTCTGTTCGAGCATTGAAAACAAAAGCCACAAGGGACATTTCTTCTGCTTATTTTCTGCACCCAGCAATATTGAACCATTTTGCCTTCCCACACGGCAGGCGCTTCTGCAAAGTGATAAACAGGCGTTTCCATCTGGAGAATCAATCAAATGTCTGTGAATTGGTCAGTATCATAGTTCATTTGTCTTATAGGACTCCATAATGCAGCCATTTGTAACTCTACTGGTGTGCATCATACCTTTTGAAGACTTTTGAAACTCACTCCGGGTCAGCGCTGAACCTCCACCCACACGGCTGGCTGCAACGCAGTGTTTATAGGAGTGCATATGTTGTGGGTGGACTGGGTTCAATGCCAGGATCTGTCTGTATCCCAAAGCTTGAACAAATTTTAGAAACCCAGAATCTAGACTGCTTTCTGTCTTTTATGTAAGGGCTGGTGGTAATTTCAGCTGAGACAGTGGAATCTCTAGAAATCTACCACTGCAAGTGGTTTACCTCAGGGTGCAGTAATGGTGGCCATCCTCACAAATGACTGAGCACAGGAGTGTAAAGGGTAAAGAGGGCATTTGGCTGACACTCTTATCCAGAGCGACTTACAATCATTAGTTACAGGGAACGTCCCCCTGGAGCAACTGAGGGTTAAGTGTCTTGCTCAGGGACACAATGGTAGAGAGTGGGGGGGTTTGAACCTGCAACTTTATGTTCATCAGGTTCACAGTTAAGTGTTTTACCCACTAGGCTATACCACCCAAATTAGACTCTTCATAAAGAGTGTGAAAAAAAGTGTCAAATTAGTGTCAAAAAGAGTCCAATTAGAATTTTTTATAAAATGGCTGATCATTGAAACTGGCCAGCTCATCACAGCAGTATAAGAGCATTTTGAGTATTTGCTGAATTACAACTGAGAGGAAGAATTTGTCTTGCAGTCCATGGATCAGTACTGACATGTTTCGCCATGTATTGGCCGTGTATTTTTTTCGGGGAAAGGAATTTTGAGAATTGTCATGTATTTTTTACCATGTGTCTGGTGATGCGGAAACCACTGCAAATACGTAAAGATGTAGAAATTGGGACACTATCTGCTGGTTGCGCAAACTGTGGTGAGGACAAAAACACACAATCACACACACCCAACAATTCCACTGGCAAAAAAATCATCCTTGGTTCTTCACTTGTGGGTACCGACTTTTGTGTTACAAATGTTTTGCAATTAGTAAAATTATGATATTTTAACATTGCAGCCAGAGCTGGGATTCCTTAACGAAAGTTGATATGCCAATGTTGTCAGAAACTGTCTGGCATGACACCTCTCTTTTAAGCACCTCTCCTGACTGGAGTTGGCTGCTTTCACTGACCACCAAGGCGAGGCGCACTTCATCTTAAACAGGCCCAATTCCTGAACAAGCCCAGTGGTGGAAAAAAAAATCCACAATAATCCAACTGGCCCACTGCATGACTGTTATTACACAATTACACTATTATTACCTGTCATTACAGAATATATCTCTATCTATCTATCTATCTATCTATCTATCTATCTATCTATCTATCTATTTATCTATATATCTATCTATCTATCTATCCGTCTATCCGTCTATATATATATATATATATATATATATATATATTAGGGGTGATTTGCATGAAAAAATAATAGAATTAATTACAAGCTCTCTGATTAATTAATCTAAATTCATCGCACACATTTTTGCTGTTAAAGTATTTAATCATTTAATGCATTAATAATCAAGATTATAAATTTTCAGCATCTCTTTTATTTAATAACTGTTTCTGCACTGTTCATGTGCAATACTGGTCACAGCAATCGAAAACAGAGAAAAAATAAAAAATGCTTCAGCAAGAACAATGATAGAACTAAGTCCATCTATAAGTCCATACAAGCACGGGTGTCAGAAGCATTATAATGTGGGGGGGCCACTGTTGGGGTATGTGGGGGTGACAGATGTAGCGTTGTGTTTTCCCAGGGATGGGGCATGGCGGCTCCGCACTCAGCGCCTTGCTTGTTTTACTCATGCCAATTGCTGAGTGGATAAGTGAGGGGACGCTGGCGCTGGTATTGGCTGTGCTGGCTCGGGTTGGCTCCTAAATGCTTTGCGTTGAGGTGATATTTTACACCTGATGTACTCTGACCATACTAAAATTCCTTATTGCATGAACTGTAGAAAACAAGCCTCCTATCAACCATTCCATCTGTCCGTTTTTAAACCTAAACTTTCCACTCACTGGGCCAAGCAACGCGTTCTTGTCTGCGTCCTTCATTTTATAGAAACGGACTGGGCCAAAGTCACATGGTGTAATGTAAAAAACATAAACATAAAAAAGTAACGTATTAATACTACCAGGCAAAAGTTTGGACACACCTTCTCATGCAATTATTTTTCATAGTTTTTTTTTTTTTATCTACATTGTAGATTAATATTGAAAACATCAAAATGATGAAGGAATACACATGGAGTAATGCTGTTATCAAACCAGAATGTTTTATATTTTAGATTATTCAAAGTAGCCACCTTTTGCACACTCTTGGCATTCTTTCAAACAGATTCATGAGGTACTGACCTGGAATGATTTTCCAACAGTCTTGAAGGAGTTCCCAGAGTTGCTGAGCACTTGTTGGATGCTTTGCCCTCACTCTGCAGTTCAGCTCATCCCAAACCATCTCAGCTGGGTTATGTCAAGTGAAGCTCAAGTAGGTGCTCAGTTTTTAAAGAAAAAATCCACCTGCTTTCGCATTTAAGGTGTAATCAGTCCAAATGATTACTCTTTGAGAGTGCTTAATCTGATCTATACCACAGAAAATGAGAAAATAAGCTCCACTGCTGTGTAGCTGAAAAAGTTCCACAATGAGAAAATCCATTATCTGTATAAGGCTTCAGTGATCAGCAATACTGCAGATCATGAAATAAGATAAACAACAAGGTTAAACATATAGTGCAATGTTTAACCCTATATTCTTAACGAGTGCTGACTCACAGAGAAATGAACTTTCTTGATATTTTTACAGGCCCAGAGTGTACATTGATGAAAACCAATAGAGATCAAATGAGCTTCTCTGTGCTCATACACTGCTACCACTCCAAATCAGGGCCGTGCAGAGATGTTTGAAGGGGCCGGTGCTCAAAGTTAAAAAGGGGGGCGCACAGAACCAGGCTGAATAACAACAACCCACATTCATCAAGAATCTAATATGGAATCGCATATATCACTGTTGAGGGGTTGCTGCCAGAATACTGTATATACTATGGCCACAAGTTTGCATCATGGTGCTGATCCAGAATCCTTCCCTTATTATTTATTCCTATTGCTATTATAGTAAAGCAATAAGGGTATAAAAATAAAGTAATGCATATAAAATAATGTGTTTATGATGACTCAGTTTGCTTGACTATCCACTCTGTGCAAGGCAGAAAGCTTATTAAATGTTTAAACTGTAGCGATACAATAATTTTGCTGCTGTAAAATCAGCATTTTGTCATATTTGAAATATAAATCTAATATAATCTGTTTCTTGATGTATTTTCTTTAAAGTACAGTGTGTTTTTTTTCATTTCGTAATTATAATAATCCATAATTATGTGGATATGCATATTTCACAGGTGAAAGAAGAGGATTTCCATATTTCGTGTCACTGTGTACTGTATGTATGTGGCTGGGATGACGATAAAGCTCTACTTGACTTGACTTGACTCAATGGTCTGAGAGTGAATACAATAAACCCCAGTCTCCTTACTTGCAGACCCTCTGCATCCTGGTTCAGTTGCACCAGATTGGGTGGGCGTGCAACACTCGGTGTCCGTGACAACACTCTAAAACTGTAAAACTGGCTAGTGTCACTCACTCATGTCCAACTTTAGTCACTGATCTCATCCAATCAGCCTATAACTGTAAATCTGATCTTAATGAGCTTTAATTTGACTTGTCAGTACATATTTTTTCTTTTTTGTATTATTCCTTTAATAACATAACGTTTATGTTATGATGTGTATAATATTGACGTATTATCTGACACTGCAATTTTATTTGCTCACAAACTCTCTGTGCAGATAAATTTAGCTGCACTTTAGAGCAACATTTTCCTAGCAATGATTAAATATTTAAGACATTTCATGTATGACATTCCATAAGCAACACTGGTGACAGTGAAACAGCATTAACAATCATAATGCTGTTTGATGTACTTAAAAGTGGTATTACACGACTGTTTTGAGTAGATTCTGAGATACTGAGTAATTTTAACTCAATTAACTCAGTAAATCACAGAAACGTTACTTGCAAAATCTTGTAATTAACTGGACTGATCTTTTTAAGATATAATTTATCTTAATGTGGTCCAACAAATGAAAGTAGAAGATAAGTTAACTTAAGTTAAATCTATGTTATTTTGCTGTTACTGTACTTAGCTGGTGCTGGAAACTAACATAATAATGCTATAATGCTCGCCATAAAGCCACGTTGGCCAAACAGAAGCCTATAAAAAGTTGTTACCGGTTCCTGTAGGCTAACAAAGGTCTCATCCAAAACTGGCAATGTTGGTGCCAGTCTTTGGTTGCATCCAAATAGTTGAACAAAACTTCCTTTCCTATCCACTTCCCCTGACTTTGATAAATCTGGGTGGATGTACAGCGTGGATCTACCAAGTGGATCTCAATTTCCTCCAGGATCAGTAAAGTTTTCTGATTCTGATTCTGATCCACATGATAGTCAGCTCTACCAATATATTTAGCGAGGTCATGAGAAACAGATCAATTGAAATCTGGGCACATAGTTCAGAAAGAAAGGAAAGGAAGCCATATTTAGCCAGTTGGAGGCAGTCCAAGTAGTGGGAGTGCTGGATGTAGCAGTAACCTTCGTAGCACTTTCTGACAACCCCGTTCCTCAATATAGCGGGAGAATATAGCGGGAGTCCTGTTAGCGAGGTCAAAACAACATTAGTTTGGCTACACCCATCACTGCAGAAAATCACCTCATGTACACACAGAAAACAGGCTGTTTGCGTAAGGATGAAAGATCAAAATGCATAGAAAAAGGTACAGTTTTAAAAAAATATCCATGAACATGGACCGGCCCTCACTCTTGTAGTCAACAACACTGAGGGTAAGCACTTAGCCAAGGAATATGAAGAGGATGCACACATAAAGCAAAGGACGTCAGGTGGACAGAGAACACACACAGGGTGAGTCAAACCCTGTAATCTTCAAATTGATGGTGCCAGAAGGACCAGTGAAATGACATTTTATGACCTTCTTTCCTAGAAGTACCTTATATGTACCAACCCACTACTTTTCATTCATTCAACACAGCTCACTCATTTTCACTCATGCTTTTTTTTTTTTTGTAACAGCAACAAGAAAAACT
The DNA here is from genome assembly GCA_037974365.1 of Hydrocynus forskahlii. Taxonomy (NCBI): domain Eukaryota; kingdom Metazoa; phylum Chordata; class Actinopteri; order Characiformes; family Alestidae; genus Hydrocynus; species Hydrocynus forskahlii. The sequence goes on from JBBPCX010079578.1 coordinate 18,260, forward strand.
GATAAAATCCAGCGACAGTGTAATTTCATTTTTTCTGACACCAGCCAGCAGGGCTACCACACCAGACTTGATATGAAAATACAGGCTGCTGCCTCAGCAGTTCCACCATTTGGCACAACTATCATGTGACAAAAAAGAAATCTTGCCCAAGGCCCCAATTTCTCTGTGTTGACAAAAATGTCAACCTAAGCATTTTTTTCCTCCTGATCACAATAATTACCCAGAAGATTTTCATTTTGATTGCTAAGCTATACAGCATAAAATGGAAATCAAAACTAATCTTGTTAATCTTGCCCCCTAATGGAGTGCTAAGCGAAAGTTTCATGCTTAATTAAAGATGTGGTGTGGAAGCACTAAGCCAAGCCAAATGTGCTGTCTTAGCTTGCTAATCACATCATCTAACTTGCTAATTCAGTGGTTAGGGCAGACTCGGAAGAGTGTAGGATTGGGTGTTTTTCTTTATTTTAACACACTTTATATTAACTTAACTCAGTGTCTTATTATTAATAATTCATGCTTCGACTAATGTGTAAACACTGGAACAACAAACTGATCGTTCATGACCGGTTGTTGATGCTTCAGGGTTAGATAACAAAAAACTTTATTTTTCAGCAAAATACTTTATTTTTCAGCATCTGTACTACACTTGGAGTTCACACCAGCTAAGGTAACGGTGCAAAGTACACTCCAAGTCTGCTTTTACATAGGCTGAATGACTGGTTCCTGCAATGGTACCTAAAGATAGAGTCATCATGCACAGGGACTAATGCATTGGATGTTTTCCACCAATTACTATACTGGCCCTCCTCCAGAGCACAGCTGTATCAGCTAGGGTCAGACTTTAAAGATACACTGCTGCAGCCCCTGGGTTTTTTATCCACAATATCACAGGTTTCTCCACTTGAGTAGCATTGGTGTTCCTGTTGTATATGTTATTAAGCTGCTGATAAGTTCCACTAATACCTTGTTTTTATGACCTTCTTTCCTAGAAGCACCTTTAACTTGGAGTATCCTGCAGCTTCAAAGTACACAAAGCAGTTCACTGGTGTACAACATTGTTCATACTGTATATATAGTATATAAAGCATAATGTATGTTTCTATGTTTAAGTTTATGATGTCTTTCCTTCCCCTTTCACACATATGAGGATTTGTTCCAGGATTTGTACCAAATTTTAATCTAATCATAAAGTAATCATTTGGGTTCTGAAGGTTTTCTGGTAAATCTGACTTCTTTTATACAGATATAAGCAGCTGCCAATATTTGAGTAATAGTAAAGGAAAATGATGGTACATTTATTTATACACAGTCTTTTCTAAAGCACTCATGAAACAGTCAGCAGTGTTTACAGTGTGTGTATGCTAAATGGCTAGTAAATGTGAGGGTCTCTGAGAGAATGAGAGAGTGAGTGTGGGAGAGAAGAGGGGGAGTGTTGCTCTCTTTGTTCCCCACCGGGAGACAAAGAGAAAAGGGCATCGATTTTCAGAGGCGAAGCCTGGTGTTCATGGACGAGCTTCACGCATGTTAGTGAGATCAGACTAATGGCTGTTCCAGTCTGTGCAAAAACAAAAGAGTTTAAGATGCGTGTGACACCCTGATTACAAAGCTAGTGGCCTTCCATCATGTGAAACTGAACTCATAGCAACTAGGCGGAGCTTGCTTTAAGAATTTGCTGCGAGCAATTTCCTTACGGAATCAATAAATTTTATGATTCTAATACTGAGTCAGTAGAACACTCAAAGTCTGTAAATGTTATATAAAATGTTACTGTTATAATACATAAATTAGTATTACTATAACATTTATACACAATATTGTGAATTTCCCTCTGGGATGAATAAAGTATCTATCTATCTAGCTATCTAGCTATCTAGCTATCTATCTATCACACACAGACACACACACATGCATTTGCATACTAAAATATGCAAGCTAAAGACACTGTACTGCAAGCAACTGGATGAGATGATGTAAATGAGACTGATGATTTTTTTTCTCCCCTACACTATATCCCCTTTCACATACACTTTAACACATGAATCTGGAGCAGAAAATCTTTTTTAAGGAGTGAAGTCACAGAAGTGTGTTTTGTAGAGAGGGAGCACAAGTAATGCGTTTCTGCACTCTACTACACAAAAGCAGTGCTGGAAATTTGGAACATTTTCTTTTGTGGTCATTTGATTTTTTTTTTTTTTGAGAAAAACCCTGTAGGAGTGCATTGTGTACGGAAATTAAGGAGCCGTTGGCCGTTCATGCTGTTGGCACAGATGCACAAATGCATGTGGGTACAATACTAATGGCTTATGATTGCATCTAGGTCACAGTTTGTCTGTCAAACAGCAAGGCTAAGCTACAACACATTAAGCATTAAGTCTTAACTCACAGAACTGATTAAATGCTTCAGGAACATGCGAGAAAACAGCAACCGGAAAATAACTTCTCACTAATGATCTAAATGCAAAATAAATGTAAATAGACTTCCAGGGTTGGAGGTTTGAATCTGGGTCCTGGCCTTTCCTCGGGTGCCCTGGGTTCCTTCCATAGTCCAGAGGCATGCGGGTCAAGTGAATTAGGGTTTCTAACCTGACTGTGTGTGATTGATTCGTTCTTCGCATTCTTTTGACCTAGTGATGCTCAAACTGGATCTATTTTGGAGTCAGACCACCTACTGGGAAAAATATCACCACCTTTTACTGGGATGAGGCACTACTCAGCTAAGGCGCTCCTGTGAGTATAGCAATAAGGTTCTAAGTAATGTAATGGGATCCCCTGCTGTTCATATCAACACACTTCTGGTCTGATATCTACGTCAAGCTTCAGTCTCTGAGTATAAACACTTACATTTTTATATTTAACACTTAAAACTTATAAGTTTAAATTCCTAAGACGAATTCTTTTCAGACAAATAATCACAGCCCTGGATATAGAGGTTCAAGTAACTGATCAAGCCAAAAAGAAAACAAAACTGGTTGATAGTGTGGTATATGGCAAAATACTATAATGGTACAGTATGATGGTGTTTTCGTTTATCATGCATGCTCTGTAACCTAAACCCAAACACACCTAAGGGGTGTTTGTGACAGTGGTAGTAAAGTCATTTTATTATTGCTGTCTCTGAGGGGTTGCTCTTAATGTACTGTTAATTTGCACTGCTCTGATAGGATCTGTTGCTCATAAAATCTGGGTCAGGCACCAAGGAGGGAGAGGAAACAGCTGCTATATGAAGTTCTTTGAAGCCATACAGAGCGCTATGGGTACAATGCACAGCAACCCGGCCCACTGTAAACTTTATAGCCACAGTTCAGGATGTGAGGAGCGTGTCAGAGCTTGCAGTTCTAGTCCGGACCCCTCCTCATCCACTGCTCCAGGAGAAGCATCAACATCAGTGTCTCCCAGCCAAACTGCATCCAGCTAATTTGAAAACTGGGAGGAGAAGAAGAAAACAACACTCTCGAGTTTCTGAGAGAAACAATAATTTAGAGGCAGCAAGAGTTGAATGAAATGGAGGAGAGAAAAACAAGAGAGGAACAATTAGAATTGATTTCACTTTTGGGAAAAGGTTGAAAACCCTATTTTCTTTGGTATGTGTTATGTAGGTTTTTTCATGCTCATATTTACAAATGGATCAAAAAGTAATAAAACAAAATGAACTTTTAAGGTATTGATTACTTAGTGATTATGCATTTATAGAACTGCATAATCATTCCTTAAAGTGTGCGGCTGCGGACAATGTCCTCCTCTAAAACGTTCCCAACCATTACACAAATATTTAGATCTTTTTTTCTCTGATATCCTGTGCCTTACACAGGGTTGTCCTCTACCTTGCCTGCATATTGTTACATTCTCCAGGCCCTGAGCAATGCAAAGAAATGCAAAGGATGGCTCAAACTAAGTAAAAAAGATCTGTTAAATGCATGGGAATAGCTTATCAATCTTTACCAGATATGTATAATCATGTTTTTTACTTAATTTGAGCACATTTGTTGTCTTTATGTCATTTTATTTTATTTGTTTTTAATAAAAGGTCCACTCATTTAGCATTAATGTTAAATAAAGCAGACAGGCTTAACTTTTCCAGCAGTTTTTACAATAATAGCTTTATGAAATGTATGACCTAGTTTTCCTTTCCCACAGTGAGCCTGGGATGGCCGTGATCCTGTTAGCAGTTCACTGGTTGTCCTTCCTTGGACTATTTTTGTTAGGCACTAACCGCTGCGTACCAAGGACATCCCGCTGTTTTGGAGATGCTCTGACCCAGTCATCTAGCCATCACAATTTGACCCTTGTCAACTCAGATTCCCATGCTTGCCCAGTGACATGACTGACAAAGCCCACCCAAACACCCTCTCCCTTAGGCTGATGCATGGCACGCTCTGTCTAAAGTGCAACTTTATCATTGGACAACGTGCTATGTAATGTTCATGTGCCATGCATTGGCTGCTCATCTATGCATCGGTTTTGTTCAAATCAGCGTCAAGAGGTTTTTTTTTTATATTAGATGCCTGAAAGTCCTTTTGAACACAGTCTAATGCATGTGAATCACAAGTCATTGAATGGGAGCTTTCAACAACAATTTCCAGCCTTGTTTACTGATGTATTCCCTTTAGATCTCAAGGCAGAAGGCACTTTAGTCACTTTAACTTTTGAAACATTAGTTAGACCAGAAGTCTTTGTGACTGAAGCGCCTGCCATCTGTGCCCTAAAATGAACTCTCTTTCAAAGTCTCTTAGTTCTGTTCTCCTTGACATTTAGATCAGTGGTTCAGGTCCACTTGGCCTGCTCAGCATTTGTATACATGCGTTACACTACAGGTCAGGGTGTCAAACCCTCAGTTGTGTCACTTTTATGAACTATTGCAGTGTGAGCTGTGTAAAAAATAAAGAAACACCTTCATATGTGTTGTGAGGGCAGTAGTGTTTGTAGAGCAGTTTTTCTATGTTCTATAATCCAGCAGCTTCACTCCTGATTCAGTTTCTGATGGATGAAACAGAGTCACACATGCACACACTATGCACTTAACATCACTATTTTAATTGCTGCAATCGTAAAATAGTGTTGTGTATTTTAACATTTCCAAGGTATATAAATTATTTTTTCATTTTTTTTTGTTTGGAATCAAGTGTGGTCAGTAGTGTATAGAACAATAGCGACATGCACATTTTACACAGACACACTCCCACAAAAAAAAATAAAAAATAACCAGAAAAAAATGGTGTGGCCCCTTTATCCATGGCTATGTATTACTTAAAAAATAGGGATGCAACAACTACTTGTTAATAATACATGTTCTGCTTTTACCACTTGTATATGCAGCTCAGTATAACGTTTTCATCAGTCTGACTGGAAACTTTTGTATTTCAAGCTAAATGCTAGCTGGCCACCAGCAGTAAGTAGATGCTTGCACTGTCTGTGCCGTGTCAAACTGTGTGCTTTTCACTCAAAAACATTTTTCATGGACAATTGCCTATCCTGTTAAAGCAGGCAGTGTTGTCTGTGCTCAGTAAAGAGACCCATGAGGTCTGGCAATAGATAAAAATCAAGCTTGGCATACAATAGTGGAAATGGCAGCTGCAACAAATTCAGTGCTTTGTTTGGTGTGGACCAACTGAGTGCCACTTGCAGTGCTCTGTTCCATTAAAGTACGTGGTATTTTATAACAGCTGCATGAGGCACACCCATGAAGTGAGGCACATGCGGCCTGCCAGTATCAAGGACTGGCTGAACATCCTGCTTTGCCCTCCATGCCATGATGGCACAGGTGCTTTGTAATTGTTTCTTTGTTAAGTTACAGTCGCTTATTAGCTTTAAATAATAATAAAAATGCTCATAATAATAATAATAAGCTGACCATAATGAAATGATAAAATGAATCCTGCTATATCGTACTATAGTACTTGAGGTTTTTTTTTGCTGTAAAAGTCATTTAATAGCTGCATTTAAATGAGAATGCTATCATAACAATATACAGTGCAACTGGGCTTCAGCTTGCATGCTGGGTCCGATTACAGGCTTCATGTAGAATATTTGTGTAAATACATGTTGTTTCATACTATGATAGGCTGGTGAAAGTTAGAACACTGTAGAGGTTAGAAGAATGCAGCCTCTGTACATCATGTACCAGGTTTGAAGAATGCAGCCCCTGTACATGATGTACCAGGTTTGAAGAATGCAGCCACTGTACCTGAACCAGGTTAGAAGAACACAACCTCTGTACATCATGTACCAGGTCTGAAGACTTTGATTTAACACTGGGGATTCTACTTCGGGCACACGCAGTATAAATCAGAGTGTCATCGAAATTACAAATCAGCCTGATTGTATTAGCCTACAATTAATCATTTAGAAATCAGTGTGTGGAGTGTGTACGTCCAATCTGCCTCTTCATTTTGCAGAACATCATGATCCTCATTCCTCTACGGATAAACATAAGGACCCAAGTTATTCAATTTCAAGTTCAGAATGAAATTACAGTGATGCTCTGTGCAGTTTATTTGTTCACTGTTGTAATGGATGGAACCCCTTCTTTGTAAGCTGTTTCTCTGTAAGCTGTCATAAAAGAGAAAGGCAGAATTACTTTTGAGATTTTGGATTTGTCCTGTGCTGACATTTACTTGATATCATTTTCAGAGGGGAAATTAATTACAACACCCGGTTTGGGATGGCACTGAAATGAACATGGGGTGTCTACTGAATTACAAAAACTTTCCTCACAGATCTGCATCAAACTTCCCTGACTGGTTTAGAAAGCAAAGGATGGATGGATGATCTGGGCCAAAAAAAGGCAAATAGTTCAGAAGTAGTTTAATGCCAAATAGTAGCTTTTATATGGCATTAATAATTTAGCATTTTTACCAGTTTTCTCTTCAGTTTAGTCAAAGGTAGTTCCCACCCACTAGTGAGCTCTTCCCTCGTCACAGGGTTCTACAGACATCAGAGGACTAGGAGCATGTACATCCTCCAAGACACATGAAGCACTACTGGGTCTTTTCAGACTGCTGCTAAGTCAGCTTCACTGGACAGCTCAACACACTTGGAGGAGAACAGTACCAATATGTTAGCTACACTATATGGTAAAAAGTATTGGGACACACCTCAGGTGTTTCAATCATACCAATTGCCACAGGAGAATAAAATCAAAGACGCAAAGACATTTTGGAAGCTGTTATGCTTCCAATTTTGTGGACGTGGCTCTTTTCAATTCCAGCATGACTGTGCCCCAGTGCACAAAGCCAGGTACATAAAGACATGGCTGGTTGGATGAGTTCAGTGAGGAAGAACTTGACTGGCCCGCCCAGAGTCCTGACCTCAACCCCATCCAACACCTTTGTGATGAACTGGAATGGAGATTGTGAGCCAGACCTTCTCATCCAACATCAGTGCCTGATCTCAAAAATGCTCTACAGAATGAATGGGCACAAATTCCCACAGAAACTCCAAAACCTTGTGGAAAGCCTTCCAAGAAGAGTGGAAACTGTTATAGCTGCAAAAGGGGGACCAACTCCATGTTAACATCTGTGGATTTGAATGCAATGTCATTAAAGTCTTTGTTGCTGTAAAGGTCAGGCGTCCCAATACTTTGTTCATATAGTGTACATCAAGGACGTGTGCAGTTACTAGTTTGGCCACACTTCTTACTTTAATTCAGTGTACTGGTCATTTCTTTGCCTTCCCTGTAATACAACATGCCTTAGTCAAGGTTTTTGGCATCTACCCTTGATGTTTCATTGCTTGTGGAAAGCCTTCCAAGAAGAGTGCAAGCTGTTATATCTGAAAACAGGGGACCAACTCCATTTTAAAGTCTCTGTTGGTGTAATGGTCCCAATACTTTTGTCCATACAGTGTAAGTTGGGGGAGTGAGAGAGAAGGCCTCTCAGCCTACTCAGAGAGCATGAGGCCAATTATGCTATCTTGAACTTCTAGTCAGGGATGGCAGGGGTGTCACTGGGGACCAGACTTCCAGTCTCCCAGCGACAGGGCTTAAAAAACTGACACTGGAGGGAGTTACAATTGTTATCCTCTAATCCAATTTATTGATTTTCACTGCATATTGTACTTTTCCTGTTCACACTGTACAGACACATACATTTATGCTCACACCTTCATATTTATGTGCAGTCACACCTTTAGAGCCATGTTTCTTTGTTTATTTATTTACATCAGTTCGGTCAAGACAGCTCGCTCTAGGCCATTTTTTCATGCTGCCACGTTCTCACTCACTCTCTGTCATGTCTGCCACACATCAAAGGAAGAGTACAACTATTTCCTTCATTCTGACAGCTTTCACAATTCAAGGTCATATGACATGTTAAGATCTTTCTCCCCGGCCGTTGTCAGACCCTTGGTGACATCTCATTTTAGTCCTTGATCCCATAAGGAAGTAATTGGGGAGCATGGATAATTGGTCTGTTACATTCTGGAAGAAATTGTGAAAGACATTCTGAGATTCTGGAAGGGCTTTGATGATGATATAAATGAAACTTCCACAGAATAAAAATGAGACAGGAACACTGTAGGGTATTGTGTGGTCAACCCCTGAACGTCAACTTGAAATCAGAATGAATCTTTTTTTTTTCTTTTTTACCTTGATCGTTCTCTAGTCGTGATTCATTTTATGGCTTCGTTTAAGGAACAGAATCCTTGCTTTGCTGTAATTTCATGCAATATGATTACTTTGTGACTGTGCACTAGAAAATCTTAATTAATAAATAATGAGGTTTTAAGGGGTTAAATCCCTCTAAACCACACAGAAAAATGTCCAGTATAGTTATTTATCCACCTAATTTCACTTTCTGATTCTACGGCCTTAGTGCTTTCATGCTGTAATCCGCAAGCAGAAGGACTGATGTTCAGAGCAGCTTCATTCTAATTCTACACACAAGAGTGGTTAATATTGCCAGGGAAGCAGCATCAGACAGATAAAGATAAAACATGAGAGGGACAGAGAGAACTAGAGACTTGGCAATACAGCTTGATAACATATATACCAGCTGGTTTCACAAACTACTGAGAACAACAGAGAGCCAGACAAACATATGAGTATGTTTAAGCACAGACATGGCACAACACGTGCCCTGAATAACAGGAATATAGGTTAATAATGCATCCGAATTGGACTCAAACTGTGGAACATCATCTTCTTTCTTCATAAAGGATAGTCCCATGTACATTATACTAAAGGAGAGAAAAAGAAAGCACTGGAGCATCTATCTTTAGCATTTGGACAAACTGACCAGCTCTTATCACAGCTGTCACTTCTGAGTCATTTCTGGGTTATTTGATATGTTGATATATTGATTCGTTGTTTTTTTTTGTTACTTGTTAATTTTAAAATGTGAAGAAAGTACACATGAACACTACAATACAGTAGTAACCTGGAAAAAGCTGTTCCGGACCTGTTTTATTAAGAAACCATAGAACAACTGTAGATCGCATGAGGAATAACTAGACGTTTTGCTGAAAATAACATGCAAATGAGACATGAATCTTTGTCCGAAAGAGGTGTGAGCTGAAATGTAGATAAATGATAAGAATGACTGGTAAAGACACAGGAAAAATAAAAGCCAAAAGATTATATACCTTATATACAGGGGTTGACATAAGTGGTACGCAAAGACCTCTGCGCGCAAGATAGGTGGGTCATAAACAAAACAACAACTAACTCAAATGCTCAAATGGAACAGGGACACATGGGATACATAAACAAAAACAGAGACAAGGCACAAAGCGGGGGGCAGAATGTTACACCATATAATAATATAATCAGTTCAATAGCAGAGTGAGCAGACCAGGTCTGTTCAGCTGCAGGACAGGGAGCTGCAAATGATCTAATTCAATTTAAGTGAATTTAATTTAATTTAATACCCTGATTTAATGAAGGACATGAGGAAAATGTAATTGCAGGAGACTGATAGTGAATAGCCTGCAACATGTCTAATCCTCTGTTGTAAGGAAAAGCAGCAATCTAAACAGTTGGCACTGAGCAGCAGCCACTGAAGTATCCAGGTCAAGGGGTTTGGAGGATGCTGGAGAGGTGCATATATTTTCTTGTGTTTGTACATGAGCAGATCTAAATGAAGAATGAAGAATCACTTATATTACACGAGTAGTTTAATCTACTCTTTTTTATGCATGTGATGCAAAATTTGCATTTATTCTATTCATTTAATGTATTGTAGTTTTTTGAATGCATAAAATAAAAAAACATATTATATTTTTCATCCATCCGTGGGAGTGCTGAAGCATTAGAGCAAGAGGCATAGAAGCAGTCTGCAATGTTATTATTATTATTACTATTATTACTATTATTATTATTACATAATTGTATGTATAGTAGGGACCCATGGTGACGCAGTGGGTGGCACTGTTGCCTCACACCTCCAGGGTTGGGGTTTGAATCCGGGTCCTGGTCTTGTGTGTGTGTGTGTGTGTGGAGTTTGCATGTTCTTCTCGTGGTGGCGTGGATTTCCTCTGGGTTCTCTGGTTTCTCACACAGTCCAAAGAGATGCGTGTCTGCTTAGTGTGTGTGTGTGTGTGTGTGTGTGTGTGTGTATGTGTGTGTGTGTGTGTGTGTATGTGTGT
>JBBPCX010079768.1:0-28757 GCA_037974365.1 Hydrocynus forskahlii
TATAGAGAGAGAGAGAGAGACACACGTTTTTTCAGCTGTCAAGCATACCATTAAAGCACTGGATCCATTTTCTCCTTTCATCTCTTTGTCCTCCAACGTCAAACATACTAGGAAAAAGAAGACAGAAAAATGACCATGAAGTCAGAGCACACTTCCTTCTACAGGAAAATAACTCCCTCTAGCAGGACACATCCAAAACGTATCAGATGCTGTACATTGTTTCTTTACTGCAAAAAAAAAAAGTCTAGTCTATGAATTGAATACTTTTTTGATACACAAACAAGTAGCGAAATGTGTGTGAATGGCAAATTACATGTATAAACTTCCATCAGAAGTTATCTCAGTGGTTTCAATAAATAAAAAAAGAATGCAGTGTAATATTTCTGCACTTTTTTTGTTATATTCTGCACTTTTGTTATTTTGGACAATACTTCAATAAAAAATTAAACTAGTAAGTAATCTATGCTTAATCTGTTAAATGAAAAATTAATTATGCATTAAAAAATGCATTTAAAAAGAGGACCTATTTAATAACACTTACTTTTAATATATAAAAATATAAACATTGTGTAGCAAGAAGGGCACAGTCTCTTTCTTAATGCAATAGGGTGCTATGATTTACAAAACATGGAGAACATGAACAATTACCAAATTGAGATTAATTTTAAATAGGCCTATAAAATGTGTTGAATTTGGAGATTCTAGAGAGATTGTTACATTTTAAAAACAGATTATAATAATAATCCTAATACCATCTAGATAATCTCAATCTGCAGGGGAGATATGAGAGATGCTGCTAGTGAGGGTTCCTAAAACCAAGTCGTAAGTGTAAAGCCTTGTGAGGAATCTACAGCCAAACACCACGGACACTGGAACCATTGTATTGGGAGGGACACGTACTTTTAAAAATCATTCGTTTCATACCCCCCAATTTATCCACCCAGCGATCTGTATGAGGAAGACACACATCAGACACCTCGTGCGGCGTGCGCACCCCCATGCCCCCCCCATGTTTCCAACGCCCCTGATACACAAACAAGTAGCGAAATGTGTGCGAATTACAAATTACATCTATAAACTTCCATCAGAAGTTATTATCTCAGTGGTTTCATTAAATAAAAAAAGAATGCAGTGTAATATTTCTGCACTTTTTTTGTTATAGTAAGTATGAGTAGAACAAAAAACCTCCAGAAATGATTTCATAGGGTCCTGCTGTGAGGGAAACCAGAATTTAAAATGTGTGTTATCAACATGCAAAACCGGCAATCGATTCATAGAGAAGGAAACATTCAACAGAATTCTTAAATAATTAAATCTAATAGTAACAGCCCTGTTTAATTAAAAGCAATAAAGTAATGTCAGTTTACTTTTCTTGGCAGTGACAACAGACTGACTCACTGAAAGTTGACTTTGTCTACTTGAAATCGAGTTTCAAAAATTCCTGATGTTAGAACTCGGCAGCGCAGCAAGTCCTAAAAGAAAATTAGAAATTTATTAATGATTACATATTTAGCTTTGTTATGAACAATGTACAAAGGTGAAATGTAATTCATGAAATGCTCAGAAATAGAGTGACGGGGCTCATATGGGCATGGACCAATGCTAGGTTCACTACAGAGAATATTAAACTGTTAAGTAGTTTATCTAAATTGAGAAAGTACCTGATCTGTAGGTGTATAGTCACTCTGTCTTACCGCATCAATTCTGTCGAGAAAGCTGTGACGCAAACATGAAAGAAAAAATTAATTTAAGCAGCTGTTTGTTTATTAATACCATAACTGATATAAAACAGGACATTCAGCCAGTCAATGAACAGAAAAAAGATTATCCTTTGGTTTATTTTAAGGTTAGCCCTAATATATTCTGTGTAACTGTGTTAAATTCAGTGCGTTGGGTGCCACCAATGTGACCTGAAGAGAGGTACAAACAAAATATAGATTATAAATAAATAAATAAATAAAACCCACTTAAGAATGTTCTATTTATTAAGAATTAATTATATTAAATAATACCATTGAAAGTGCACTAACATGTCGAGCTGATAAAATGGACAGTGAGAGTAGAAAAAAGGTAGGTCTACCTGATAAAGTTGCATATTAAATGACTCAAATATACTAAAACCCCAAAATGGGTTACACCAAAAAGGGAACCTAATAAATATCTAGCAGGGGTATTTGAATACAAATACAGAAAAGGAAAAAACCTGTTGAAGTATTAGAGCCTTCACCAAACCCAGTCAACTGAATTTTAAAAGAAGCAGGTGGGGGAAGAGAAGAAGAAACAGCAAGAGCAGAAAAGGAAGGACAAGGAGTTGGAAGAAGAAGCAAACTCTTACACTTTATAGCCATAACTCCTGTGGCTTTCCGTCCCTTGCAGTAGGAAAGCCGTCACTGAACCCATGAACATAACTGTTGCACATCTAATGCATCACCCCATTTATTACTCAATCAAATAATACTGAAGAAGAAAAAGGGGGAGTGGCAGAGGAAGGAGAAGAGAAAGAATAAAAGATACAAAAATGAAAAGAAGGTGAGTAAGAAGAAGCAAAAGAAGGAGGTGGAGGAGGAGGAAAGGAAGGAAATAGAGGCCAAAGAATTATTAATAAAACCTGTATTTTAAATTTCAAGGCAAAGTCAGTGATATTTCTTCTCAAGACAGAGACAGAAGACCTGCTGGACATCAGACATCTGTCAGACAGACAAATCAGTAATAAAGAACAATATACTAAGAATTAGGGTTCTTAAAGACGTTACAAGGCTAGAGATAATCAAGCCTAAAGACACCAAGTTCATGCACTTCAAGAAACTTACTTAGAGAAATCTAGGCTTTGGAACCAATCAGGAAAGTCCCTTGGTCCAGGCTACTAGGCTATGGCCCTGAATGCTATGAATCTTTTCTGAAGAAATTCAGCACCCTTGATACTGATACAAAAAAGCCACACGCCTACTGAAAAGACTTTTCTGGCAATAATGGGTGTGTCCTGCCACTCGTTCATAAGCTTCACAAAATCAATTTCAAACGTTAAGTCAGATTCTACTGCTCTCCGTTAATGACACCTAAGCTTCAGGTGGGTTTGCTTTCTTGCTTGGGTCTCTGCAGATAAAATGAATTATATAGCCTTGGTGTGTTCTGCCACTATGCTCAGCAGAAACGCTCTGGCAGCAAGTATAAGACTGGTGTTTCCAGGTGTTTTCAAAGAGTAAGAGACATTTTGTTCAGCCCTCAAAATGGTGCACAGATTAGCTTTCATTCAAAAAGTCAATGTACTATGGAAGTCTTAAAATGCAAATTTGGCCTTTTTCAAAGGTATTGAAAGCCTTGAATTATCAGATTTACAGATTACATTACAAAATCTAAAATATACAGGGGGTCCTCGAGTTACAATGGTCTCGACATACAACGTTTCGAGTTTACAGCGTTTACTCCCACTCAATTTACACCGTTAGACTCGTACTACGTGGGCGAACTAGTTTGGTTGCGCGCAGCGGAAGAATTCACAGTAACGCGGTGAGGGAGAGTGAGGGAGTTTCCTTTTTTGTGTTTTTATGATTTTGTAACTGTGTTAGTAAGTAAGTGACTTAGGCTAGGCTATGGTGTGTTTCGCCTAACACCAAAATTTTGGTTTCAGCACTGTCGAAGGAACGGATCTGTGGCATAACTTGAGGACTCATGTACGCTCAATTTTTACTGTAATAGGAACCAAACTATTTAATTTGATCATATTGATAATAAATATCTCAATGGACATTAGAAGACCTGCAGAAAGGAGTCCCTGATGTTGGTAGACAATTATGTCCCTTGTACAAACTCTAAAATCTAGAAAGAAAGACTGAAGAAAGAGTGACAAAGGTAAACTGCAGGTGTATTGTTGAGTCAAAGTAACACTGTAAGGCCTGAAGCCCTACTTCATTATGCATAATAAACTTCTAATAAACACTGCCAAAGCAATAAAGTTTAGTTTTCATTCAGCTCAGTAATAATAGGAAAATGAACTTGTTTTCATTTGCCTATATTTCTTTAACACAGAACTTAAACACTGCTAAAGTTTCATAATCGCTGCAGTTCATACAAGTGTAAAAAAAACAGTTTGAACTCACACCTTTACTTTTAACCATCTCTTCAGCCTAAAACATTTTTTGCTCCATAAAGTCCCAATAAAGTTAAAAGGAGAGGTTCAGTTCAGAATGATTTTTGAATGAACCCCAATACAGAATATCAGAACAGAGGTCATTTACACAGACATGAAACAAAAAAGAAAAAAGAAAGGTTGTGTTGTGTATAAATGAACGATGAGTGCTTTGCTGTATAAAACTCCTTTAAAGTCATGAGTGGACCTCATGGACACAAAAGGAATCCTTAACGAACATGCATTTTTTGGGCAAGACTGGTGCCATATGGGATCAAAGACATATTAAAAATGAATTTGTCCCAGTATTTATAATGACCTAAAATGAGTATGATGAAGCGCATACAGAAAACATTATTTGAAATAAAGTGGAACAAAAACATTAAAAATGTTTGGTGTCCTACTACATTTGTAGCTTGCTGATGCCCTCACATACGTATACCGTGTGAATTTTTTGTTGCACCTCACCTTCTCCTTCTGACCTTCCTTTGTTTACAGTGCATTGCCGGGATACTCCTTTTGATTTGACTGTGAGCACACACGTAGCCCACTCCAACTGTTTGTGCTCTGCAGTGCTGCTATTAATAGCTGGCACTTGCTCTGGCTCCATGGCACTTTTATATAAGCTCTGGAGGGTGGTAAGGGTGAGAGAGAAGGGAGCTACAGACAATACAGCCACTGGCACTGTCCTAGCATTCCTGCCCTCTCACCTTTACTCCGTCTCACTCCTTTTCTCTTTATTTGGCTCCTAGCTCATGCTACTCCCACCTAGTTCTCTCCCTCTCTTTTTCTGTATGAGCTTATTCTGGATGACCCGCCCCCTCCCCTCCTCTCCCTGTCCTTGTCAGATGTCTTTACTGTCCATGTTGGTTGGCTGTGATGGATGAACGCTGTAGTCTCTGTCTTGGCAAACACATAAAAAAGAAAAGCATGTTTTTTGTTTATTATAGCACCCCCAAGTGATGAAATGTCACAGCCTGTCTTGTAACAACTTGGAATCGAGTCCTGAGTCCAGGTACACCAACTTATAACCTCACTTCCTGTGTGACAGCTTCGCTGCTCGATTTCAACTGGACGCTTTTGTAAATCAAAAAGCCAACAAATAACTTGAATGAACCTTAATCCAAAGATCTCCGGTGCCAAATTTGGGGAAGACTGGAGAAAATTTGCACATTGCAAAAAATGTTACATTTCCATACAATCCAATATTGCAGCTGCACCAGTTAGGATGACATAATTTGCGATGTATCAGATTTGGAATCCCCCGCTTAATTGTGGTTCAGCAGTCGTGGCTTCAGTCTCCTACAAAATTTTTCTGAGAACCAAACTAATGATTATTCGCGGAAACCCCCATACATTAGCGGAAACTGCAGATATCCGCCGCAATTTTTTTAAATTCTGTGACGTCTGGGCCTCGTAAGCCACGCCCCTCGTCCTCATGCTGGGTTAGCAAGGCAATCAGATGCATCTGAATGGAATGAGCCTCTGTTGCTCAGCGCCGCACCCAAACAACCCAGCACGAGGATGAGGGCGCGTGGCAGACGAGGCCCAGACATCACAGTCACCTATACTCAGAGGCGGGAGGTTTCAAAGTAGCCAATCCGAGAACATTATTTATTTCTCCTTGCTGCTGACTGAGCAGAATTTCACCTGTGGAACTACCTGAGTGTTTTCATGCTTTCCGTTTTGTTCATCTTGCCCTGTATTTTTATTACTGTAAATTAAACTGATTTAATTCTGTATTTACCCTGCTTATACCAAAGAAATTACAGCCCCTACAGCAATTTACACCACCTTCTTGGGCTTAATAATCTGCTCTCACGACTTCCTTTTATCACTGCTATGCTGATGACATACAGGTCTACCCATTCTTCCCACCAGACGACTACCCCCGGCATGCACCTCGGCTTGTCTATCCGACATAGCCACATGGTAAGACAGATCTTCTGGTTGTCCCAGACAAACCTTCTATCTATCATGTAATACACCAGTTATTAATGAACTATAGCTTAGGTACCATGCCAAAATTCCAAACAGGCTTGGACAAGGAGTGGTGCCAAAAATCAGATGGAATTTCTGTGAGAAAATGCAGTGTCCTGGCATGGTTGCTATGATAACTCTCTCCATGTCTCTGTCTTTTCATTTTCAATTACCAATTAACTGAGCAATTTTAGACACTGTCCAAGAAATGGCATCTACCCAAACTTTTGCACATAGAGAGAAAAGCATCCAAACACTGGTTTTATTGACAAAAAATACTCCCAGCAGGGCCTGAACATGTGATGTTCTAATTCTCAGCCCAGCCCTTCACTGCTAACTCACCAAAGGTGCAATTAGTTCACTCTCTATTACAAGGTCATTTACAGTCACTTTTGACTCATTAGGTCACGAGGCTCATCTCTCCCTAATGCTGTGTGTTTAGCGGCTTTACTGCTTCACCCTCATAACTGATGTCTCATCTGATGCGGCCACTTGACCACCAATCTTACAAATAATGTTAGGGGTCACATGGTCCTAAGATGTTATAACATTGATGTCTTCAGCTGAATTTAACTGAAATATAACAAAATACAAACAGCTGGAGTTTTAAATCTGAGTTTGTGCTACATAAGAGGGCATATGTCATCTGATATCGTGATACCAAGTTATAATATAAATATATGCCAGATGGGCACATTTTCACTTAAGTTCAATCTGGTCAAGTTTATTAATACAGCTTATCATCATACACAAAGGCCATTCAGTGCACATTACAAGAATAGAATATGACAAATATGTCTTCCACATTGTTTGACTAAATCTCTTCTAAGTATTATTATTATTAATACAATAATAATAATCATCATTATCATCATCGTCATCATAATATAATACATTAAAATAATTATTACATGAGGATGATTATTATTATTATTAATTATTAGTATTATTAATTATTATTATGTGATTGTGGAAGCAATCACACCATTCTTAAGTTTTATTTTTATTATCATTCTTTTCATAACCTCTCCTCCTCCTATAGTTTTTTAAATATTGGGATGGTTAATATCCACTGCAGTGCACGTGTATCCAGATTTTTGTACTGAGTACTGTTTAATTTTTGTGGTCGTGTCACCTCTGTAATGTATGGGGGGAGAGAGTGGATGGTTGAATCACCTTCAAAATGTGTGCTGGAGAGAGTGTGTGAGACGTCACAGCTTAGAAAAGGGACATGTCACGGCTGAAAAGGGACAATACGCTGAGAAACACAAACGTGAGGAGACTTTAAGCGAGGAGACTTCAAGACATTAAAGCTAAGGTCAGTTATAAAAAAAAAGATGTATGTCACTGTCTTTTGTAGTTTAATTAAAAATGATCAGCCACACGTTCAAGCTGTCCTTAACCATAAATAGCTTGGTAAGTGCCAGTGAGTTGACAATAAGACACCGAGCACCGAATGAAGTGAATCAGAACATCGCCGATTCAAATCCATGATTTTTTTTTTAAACATACACTGTTTTGCCCCTAAAACATATTTTTAGGTGTGGCAAAATACCCCGCAATCCCACTTTGCATTTTCTTGTTGAAATTCATCTAGTTATTTACTTATTATAGGTGAATTTTGGGGATGCTTCTCCTCCAAGGCCATTTGAAAAACTGAAACAGTTCCCCCTAGCGTGCTTGTATACAGTTCATCAATATGGTGATCAGTCAATCAATTTTTGTAGCTGAGTCACCTCCAAAATGTATGGGAAGAGAGAGCGCAGGGACAGGTCGCCTTTGTAGCGTTTACAGGAGAGATGGTCTCAGAGAGTATTGTGACATCAGCTCACCCTAAAGGTATGCAGGCACAAGAAAAACACAGAGCAAAAATAAATAAATCAGCGAAAGCTACAGAAATGGCAGACTCATAAAGAGACTAAGACTAAGGCTCAGGTCACTTATGAAAAATGTGTCACTGTTTGTTGTGGTTTATTAAAAAAACAAAAAACAGTTGACCTTGACCATAAATGGCCTAGTAATAGACAGCGAATTAACGCCCCCTTTTGTAGGTGAGCGGAAATGCACAGATCAGAACATCGCAGGTTCAATCCTAGCTGAAAGAAGAATTGTTTTAAAAACATATACAGTAACCCCCTGCTTTTCGCGGGGGTTACGTTCCAAGAGCCCCCGTATATAGTGAGAAACCGTGTTGTTGTGATCTGATTAAAAAAATGCCTAAAAATGCCCTAAATACTTTAATTTCATTTTAAACTCAGCTTAACACTTTACCCTTACTGTACAGTTTACACTGAACTCCCGCAGTGCTAGAATGTAAAATACTGATGTTACCCCCCTGTATAGACTGTACTGTCATTCATGCACGGGCAGTTTCTTTGGTATGCGCTGTCGTTTGCTTTGGTATAAGCAGGGTAAATACAGTAATAAATTCATTTAATTTACAGTAATGAAAAGACAGGTCTTTAAGAAGAACAAAATGAAAAACATGAGAACACTCAAGACGCTCCACGAGGGAAATTCTGGACTGCCTTTGCTTCAAAGGGCAGAAGCCAATCAGCAGCAAGGAGGAATAAATAGCCTTCTCGGATTGGCTACTTTCAAACTTCCCGCCTCTGAGTACAGTGGTATTTCACCATGCCAAGACGCGCTTTCTTTGTGTTCTCTCGACAGTATCAAAAAATATATAGCTATTTTTTTATATGGAAACGTAGCTGAATTTACGTTAATATTTCTGTTACAAAATTAGTAAATTACATTTTAATTAATAATTTAGCACTTAAATGTATACAACATGTATATACTGCCACGAAAAAAAGCTGTGACATCCGAGCCTCGCCTGCCACGCCCCCTCATCTTCATGCTGAGTTCATGTTTGGGCGTGGTGCTCAGCAACCCAGCACAAGGGCGAGGGGCCATGGCGGACGAGGCCCGGACATCACAAAAGCAAAAAAAATTGCGAAGGACAATTCAGCAAACTATTATTATTTCGGTACTCCAGCCACGTTGGACTGAAACCGCGACTGCTGATCCGCTTTAAAATGGGGATTTACTGTACTTTTAATCGCCAGTGTATCAGTGCTTCTCTCTCAGTGCAAAAATTAATGAGACTAAACTGTGCCAATTTGAGAGAGCAGGTTTTGCTGGGAGGCAACTCTGCGCTGTTTTAAACTGTTGGGGGGGGGACAAAAAAGAAAAAGAAAAAAAAAAGAAAACAAAAACAAAACTATTGTACATGCAGTCTTGGGAGGAGCTGCTAAATGTATTCTGGTGCAAAATACTAAATTACCTGTGAAATGTAACCTAATCCAAGGGTTTACCAAACTAAAGTAACATAATCCGATTCCATTATTTTTGGATCCCTTGTCTTAAAGTCTGACAATCCACTTTACTATGTCAACTTACCTGTTACACACTGTCCATTTGATTAACTCCACTTATCTTATAAGAGCACTCCATAATTTACAGCTACAGACTGTAGTCCATTGTTTCGCTGCATCACTTGTTATTCCCATTCCTCACTTCAAGGGTCAAGAACCCCCAGGAACGCCAGTCAGCAGGTATTATTTAGGTAGTGGAACACTCTCAACACAGTGACAGTAACATGGCAGTGGCATGTTTATGTGTGTCTGTTCTGGTCCAAGACTATTGAACCAGAGCTGGAGGATGACCAAAATAAACTGTGCAGCATCAGATGAACTGTCATCAACATATTTGTCTGCAAGGTGAACCAATATGTTAGATGTGTCTAATAGCGCAGACAGCTAGAGAACACTGTCAACTACAAAGTGGTAAATGAAGCTGACAAAATGGACAATGAGTGTAGATACAACATAGGTGTCCCTAAGATGGCTATGAACATTCAAATGAACAACATTTTTAAAGAAGGCCATGGGCAGCAATCCACAATGTCAAAGACTTTCTAGCCTTGTGGGGACATTTTTCAGAAATAAAATAACTGATAGGATAGAAAGACCTCTACTGACAGAACATGGCTCAAATGAAATTAGCATTATTGTAACTGTGATGAGTTGATAATAAAAGGCTATTTAAGAGGTTTAGCTTGGGGAGACCACAGATAAGAAACTCAACAGGAATGCTACATAAGGTGGTTTTAAACATTTAATCTGGTGAGTAATAATGCTGTTTTTATATCATAAACTGATAACTTGTTTTTGTAAATGTCAATACTTATTTCTTTGTATCACAATTACTTAAAAGCTGTTACCCCACAACTCTGTGCATATGGAAGTAATTAATAAAAGTGTTTGAGTGTGGGAGTCAAATGTTCCCAGCCTGGTGAACGTACAAAGGCAAATTGCACTTCAGGACTCACTCCTTGGAAAAAAAAAATTAGGAAAATGTTCAAAGGATAAAATTTGTTCAAAACTAGTTTTAAAGACTTACTCTGCACACTAAAACTCATACTTGTGCCTCATATTTCAACATTATTTTATAGCAGAAATGTTGTTTTTGCCTGTTCTGCTTTATTTCACTGTATATTTAAAGAAATTGGGGAAAAACAGAACAGCACTTACTAATGCGCACAGTCGATGAGTTGGTACTCGTTGGACCTCTCATAGCATGCCTTCACTCCTTCATCATTCCAAAGTTTCTTGGTATGTTCGAAAAACTCCTACAGAAAGGAAATTAACCATGGTGCAAATCACAAAACTCTAAAAATACATAACTTCTACTACAATTATGCATTACAATTACCAGATAAAATCATCAAAAAAGTAAATGCCATGCTTTACATAAAGATAACCTGGAACAGAAATGAGTAATACTATAGCAGCATAGCTGGCCCATGGATTAGGCAAACTATGTGAACACCTTGGACCCCGCCCTTTCCTGGTGGGGCCCTGTATGATCTCCCTCTCCTGTTTCCTTTTTCTCTCTATTATCCAATCAAATGTGTGTGCATTTAGCAGACAAATTCTAAACATGTATTTAGGCACAACCAAATATTTACATTCATGTAAACAAACTTAATAAGCCCTCAAACTATTCCCTTAATGCAGTTGACTTTATGGCACAGCCATTTCAAGAAGACTGACTACCCAAAGTTTTTTAGTCACACATTCAAAGTTGATGCTTGCCATACACAAGCCTGGCTTTGTTAACCTTAAATTGCTCATTCAAGATCAGTTTTCAATTATAAAGAGTTGGTTCCTATCTCACCTTCAGGGTCAATTCAGTTAAGCAAAAACCTAAAACTGAATCTCAGTAAGACAGAATTAATGCACCTGCAAAGCATTCCATAACACTGGACCCTGGCAAAGGTTTTGGCCATATTCAGACTTGATTACTTCAGTTCCTTGCTTATAAGCACAGTGTTCAGAATGCTGTTGCTCACAGTTTCATAACCTCGCAAAGTTCTCTAGTGTGACATCTTTGTTGAGATCACACCACTGGCTTTCTGTGATGGCAAAAATCAGATATAAAGCACTGGTTCAAGCATTGGTTCAACACTTGTTCAACCTCAAACATGGCTGCATGAGATCAATGTCCTGACTCTGCCGTGGACGTTGCTGGATTTTCGTGTGCTCGGTGAGACAAAACTTGGTGTGAAAGTGGAAAGAGCAAGGGGGCAGAGTTGCTCCCTTTGTGAATGAGAGAAGGTGCCACCCGAGTCACATTGTGATCAAGGAACATGTCTGCAGCCCGGACATTGAACTGTTAGTAGTGGGGCTATGTCCGTACTATCTGCCCAGAGAGTTCTCACATGTGATCGCCATTGTTGTTTACATTCCTCCATCAGCCAACACAACGATGTCGTGTGACATCATTCACTCTGCGACCGCTAGACTACAGACAATTCACCCAAGTGCTTTTGTCTTAGTAACTGGCCATATCAACAATATCTCCCTTAACAAGATGCTATGCACCCTCACGCAGTTTGTAGACCACCAGAGAAAACAAGATACTAGATTTGATGTATGCTAATGTCATGTATGCTAAGTGGCATAAAGCTGCACAGCCATCTCACCTCTGGGCAGATCAGACCACAACTTGGTGCACCTTCAGCCCACTTACCTAAAACTGGTTAAGAGGCAGCCAGCCATAATCAGGACAGTGAGGGAGTGGTCAAAGGAGGCCAGTGCAGCCCTGCAAGACTGCTTGAAGACTACAGACTGGTAGGCTCTGTATGAGCCACATGGAGAGGACACTGATAACCTCACAGACTGTGTCATTGAGTATATCAACTTCTGTGTGGATAACACTGTACCAGTAAAATCCATATGCTGCTTCCCCAACAACAAGCCATGGGTCACCAAGGACATTAAAGCCCTCCTGAATGAGAAGAAGAAAGCATTCAGGTCAGGTGACAAGGAGGCAGCCAAGGAAGAACAGAGGCGCTTGTCTGTGAGGTTAAAGGAGGGAAAGGGCAGATACCCTCCTACTCCCTCACCCACCATCGTACCTCCTCTCCCCCGGCCACTGAGGACTCTTGACACCCATAAACCATACATTACCATCACTGAGGACTAAGTGATGAGCGAACTACGCAGACTCCATCCTGCTAAAGCGCCGGGCCCAGATGGCTTAAGCAGTGTTAAATGGTTAAGTGTTAAAGCTGTACGCTTCTCAGCTATGTGGAGTACTGCTGAGGATCGTCAACCACCCAGTCTTGGCCCCCTTTGTAAAGGGGCAGGCCGTGAAGTTGAGGGGCGGGGCGGGGCCGGGCGGGGCACGCAGTGTGAAGTCACAAATTAGGTACGCGTTTGCGCTGTGAAGACTAAAAACTGCTGCGCATTTGCGTACCACTTATGTCAGTGTGTACTTTCATACCACTTACGTCAACACCAGCTGCATGAAAAAGTATATATTGCAATGAAAAAAGCAAAAAATAAAAATTTACGCAAATTTGCGGGGGCTTCTGCAAAAAATTATTGGTAAGGTTCTAAGAAAAAAATCCGCACACGACTGAGGCCGCAAACTCTGAACCACAGCTTCGCGGGGGTACACTGTAATGCAGAAGCAGTCGTTTTCCAACATAGCCTTAAAGCAAACAATGATAAAGAAAAAGCAAAATCCTAACAATAAGAACATGAGTTTGTACTATGAATATGCAGGCAGCAACATATTTGCTTGAATGGTTAGGCTAGAGCTGCCAGCAATGCCAACTGCAATATCGCAAATCCCTTAGAGATCCCTTTAATGCCTCCTAAACAGTGGTGTCAGCATCGGTAACTTAAAATCCTACATCAGTTTATCTTAGTTATTAATTGATCAGTTCACCCAAAAATGGATAAAGGGGTCTGCAGACAAATGTGCAATATTCATAAAATAAAAACATCAAGATATACATAAAACACGCAGCAATACAGTTGCATTTAGCATTTTTGCCTGGTAATGTTGTACCACAGCTTGATCCCAGTCTTGAATTTATATGCTCAAATATATATTCTACATTATCTCTAAAATGCCAGCCTGTTACTGCTTGTATTGTGGTCACAACTTGCTTGTGATTTCACTATTCAAAACAAGCAGTTTTAGTCTTCAATGGAAAAGCACTTAAAGCCAGTACAGCAAATAATAGTGGTATCGATTATATTCTGTTATTAAACAAGAGCAAAAGGGCAAATACTCTTGTGAAGGAGCTGAACAGTGCAATTCAGTTTCTTTTCACTCTGCTGAAGTTCAGTATCTTAACCATGAGTAACTAAACAATTCCTGAATAATATTATAACCTGTAAGCAGCCAGAAATATGTATTACTTTTAGCATTTTTTTATCTGAATAATAGTTTGTAAAGGTAGAATTCCAACATGCTACCTGATGACTTTTTCAAACCATTTTCAAATGTTACCACTGGATATATAAGTATTAGGAAGTATTTTTGTTTACAATGTCATCAAATAGGTGAAAGCAGCAGATGATTTTCAATCCATCATTTATGAAATGGCAAACTATCTCTCTAAGTGCTAGATGACACTGCTAACTAGGAGATAACATTAGCTCATCTGGAATGATAAAACTTCTGTCTAGCATTGTATTCAAGCTAAATAAACCACCAACACAAATTTAGGTGATAATAAATATGACAGAGTGAAGATGTTGAAAGGATAGAATGGTGAACTGTAATGTTAATCTACCTGATCTAATCTAACTTAATATTAGCATAGCAAGTCAGCTACAGATCCAAACTATCTGGGGCTCTGCTGAAACACGTGTAGATGATAAAAACAGTGACTGAGAGGGCACAGTCACACGTCTGGTTTTGGAGTGAATGACAAAATCCAACCTGTTCTTTGGAGTGAATGACAAAATCCAACCAGTTCTTAACTTCTGCTAAGTCTTCCATCTTCAAAACCAAATTTGAAGAATCTACATATAACCCTCACAAGCTCTTTGCCACCTTTTCATCCCTTCTCAAATCTCCTTCTCTCCCTGTATCTCCAGCTCCCTTACCAGATGACTTCGCCAATTTCTTCGACGAGAACATTGATGACAGAAGATCCTTTCCTCCAACCACCATGCTGTCTGCCACCCAGAGACCAGGTCATGCCTTACAGTTTCACGCCTTCACTCCGCTCTCTCCTGAGGAAGTGTCACTACTCCTGACATCCAGCAAACCTTCCACGTCTCCGCTCGACCCACTCCCATCGATCCCACTCCAGATGATATCATCAGATCTCATCCCGCACATCACCTACATTATCAACAGCTGCTTGTTGACTGGTCATGTTCCATCTGCTTTCAAGTCTGCAGTGCTCACACCGATTTTGAAGAAACCGTCGCTGGACTCCTCAGATGTAAGCAACCACAGACCTGTATGTTTTCTCTCTTCCCTTTCCAAAGTCAACCAAATCAACTTGTTTCTTTCTCAAAACAGGCTTCTGGACCCTCACCAGTCCAGGTTCGAGATGGCACACTCCACTGAAACTGATCTACTTGCCGTTGCCGAAGAACTTCATGCGGCTAGATCAGTCAGCCTGTGTTCTGCTCTGATCCGCCTTGACCTCTCTGCTGCCTTTGACACAGCCAATCATCAGATCCTCCTCGCCACTCTCTCCAACCTCAGGATCTCAGGCACAGCCTGGCAATGGTTTGCTTAATACCTTGATAACTGGAGGCACCAGGTAGCATGGCAAGGCACCCAGTCTGCTCCACGAAGATGATCCACAGGTGTTCCACAGGGCTTGTTCCTTAGACCGCTTGGCTTTTCTCTATATACTGGTTCTCTTGGGGATGTAATGGCCTCACATGGTTTTTCCTACCACTTTTATGTGGATGATTCACAGCTTATTCTCTCCTTCCCTTCCAGTGACAACCAGGCCTCAACCCGCATCTCAGATTGTCTGGCTGACATCTCTTATATGGCGGTCCACCACATCAAGCTGAACCCCAGCAAGACCGAGCTCCTCTTCATCAAAGGGAGCTCTTCACCAAGCCACAACCTCATCATTTCTGTTGGGAATTCGGTCATCGTTCCTTCAAAGAAGGTAAGAAATCTTGGTGTTATGCTAGATGCAGATACCTTCTCTACAACATCAGAAGAATCTGACCCTTTCTCACCATGAAAGCTACTCAGATACTCGTCCAGTCTCTGGTCGTCTCCGAACTGGACCACTGCAACTCTCTACTGTCTGAACTTCCGCTGAAGGAAACAAAACCACTTCAGCTGATTTAGAACGCAGCTGTGAGGTTAGTCTTAAATGTTCCAAAGTTCACACACACCACACCTTTACTAAGGACCCTTCACTAGCTCCCTGTGGCTGCTCGCATTAGGTTCAAGTCCTTAACACTTGCTTTCAAGGCCAAGAATTAACTTGCACCCCTATATATATCCGCACTGATCAAACAACGTGTCACTTCTCGCCTTATCGGGGCTTCAAGCACAGCTTGTCGTGAGCCTTCACTGCTCAAAAGAAGAGGAAAGCATGCATCAAGACTCTTCTCAGTATTTGCCCCCAGTGGTGAAACAAATTCCCTCTTCCGATCAGATCTGTGGGGTCCTTCACTGTCTTAATGCATTGTCTGAAGACCCACCTCTTCAAAGAGCACCTTGGTGACATTTACGGCAATTAATTGACACTCTTATCCAGAGCAACGTAGATCAGTGCTCAAGTAGTCCACATCTGTTTCTTCAACCTGTAAAGTTACACTTAAATCAACATCCGCTATTCAACCAAGTTACTGCACACTAGGTACACCTAAACAACACCTGTCAAAGAAAAATCATAAGTTAAGACAAAAGTAAGGAAGGGATGACGATAAGAGGATTTTTTTTTGAGAAATAAGCAAGCAGAAGCAAGAGGCATGGTTAGTCACCAAGGTGTTGGGTCTTCAGACGACACTTGAAGACAGTGAGGGACTTCGCAGATCTGATTGAAAGAGGGAGTTCATTCCACCACTGGGGGGCCAAGACTGAGAAGATTCTTGACGCATGCCTTCCTCTACTTTTGAGCAGTGGATGTTCAAGATGAGCTGTGCCAAATAACTACGCCTCTAGTTTCTGCTTGCTTATTTCTCAAAAAAAAAAAAAAAAAAACATATCTCCTTCCTTACTTTTGTCTTAACTTATGACTTTTCTTCCACAGGTGTTGTTTAAGTGTACCTAGTGTGCAGTAACTTGGTTGAATAGTGGACACTGATTTAAGTACTTGAGCACTGATGTACATTGCTCTGGATAAGAGCGTCAGCTAAATGCCGTAAATGTAAATGTATATGCAGTAGCTTTGCAGGGCAAAAGTGTACATCAGAGTACAAGCTCAGTTTCAGCTCACTGATGCTAAAATGATACTAAAATAACAAACCAATTTTTAGAGGACACAGACTCATACAGTCAGGCCCATAAATATTGGGACATTGACAATTCTGATCTTCTTGGCTCTGTACACCACCACAATGGATTTGAAATGAAACAAACAAGATGTGCTTTAACTGCAGACTTTCAGCTTTAATTAGAGGGTATTTACATACAAATCTGGTGAACAGTGTAGGAATTACAACAGTTTGTATATGTGTCTTCCACTTTTTAAGGGACCAAAAGTAATGGGACAAATTAACAATCATAAATCAAACTATTACTTTTCAATACTTGGTTGCAAATCCTTAGCAGTGAATTACAGCCTGAAGTCTGGAATGCACAGACATCAGACGCTGGGTTAAATCCCTGGTGATGCTCTGCCTGGCCTCTACTGCAACTGTCTTCAGTTCCTGCTTGTTCTTGGGGCATTTTCCCTTCAGTTTTGTCTTCAGCAAGTGAAATGCATGCTCAATCGGATTCAGGTCAGGTGATTGACTTGGCCATTGCATAACATTCCACTTCTTTGCCTTAAAAAACTCTTTGGTTGCTTTTGCAGTATGCTTCGGGTCATTGTCCATCTGCACTGTGAAGCGCCGTCCAATGAGTTCTGAAGCATTTGGCTGAATATGAGCAGATAATATTGCCTAAAACACTTCAGAATTCATCCTGCTGATTTTGTCAGCAGTCACATCATCAATAAATACAAGGGAACCAGTTCCATTGGCAGCCATACATGCCCATGACACTACCACCACCATGCTGCACTGATGAGGTGGTATGTTTTGGATCATGAGCAGTTCCTTTGCTTCTCCATACTCTTCTCTTCCCATCACTCTGGTGCAAGTTGATCTTTGTCTCATCTGTCCATAGGATGTTGTTCCAGAACTGTAAAGGCTTTTTTAGATGTTGTTTGGCAAACTCTAATCTGACCTTCCTGTTTTTGAGGCTCACCAATGGTTTACATCTTGCGGTGAACCCTCTGTATTCACTCTGGTGAAGTCTTCTCTTGATTGTTGACTTTGACACACATACACCTACTGCCTGGAGAGTGTTCTTGACCTGGCCAACTGTTGTGAAGGGGTTTTTCTTCACCAGGGAAAGAAGCCTTCGGTCATCCACCACAGTTGTTTTCTGGGTCTTTTGGTGTTGCTGAGCTCACGTTCTTTCTTTTTAAGAATGTTCCAAACAGTTGATTTGGCCACACCTTATGTTTGCTATCTCTCTGATGGGTTTGTTTTTATTTTTCAGCCTAATGATGGCTTGCTTCACTGATAGTGACAGCTCTTTGGATCTCATATTGAGAGTTGACAGCAACAGATTCCAAATGCAAATAGCACACTTGAAATGAACTCTAGACCTTTTATCTGCTCCTTGTAAATTTGATAAAGAGGGAATAATACACACCTGGCCATGGAACAGCTGAGCAGACAATAGTCCCATTACTTTTGGTCCCTTAAAAAATGGGAGGTACATATACAAACTGTTGTAATTCCCACACCATTCACCTGAATTGTATGTAAATACCCTCAAATTATAGCTGAAAGTCTGCAGTTAAAGCACTTCTTGTTCGTTTCATTTCAAATCCATTGTGGTGGTGTATAGAGCCAAAAAGATTAGAATTGATGTTCCAATATTTATGGACCTGACTGTATCTGAGAGCACAGATTTGTTAAGCAACTGGCGACAGTGTGACAAAATTGAAGATGTTCTGTTGTTGGAGTGTAGCCATCACTGTACTTTTTAAAGGTAACACTTTATTTTGAGTGTCCTCTGTAGGAGCTTTGTAGGACTGTGTCTCATATTTAACTGACATTCAGTGAAATGGGTATTAAATGCAGCCGAACATAAAAAAGCTGAATTTTAGGTATAGTTATCTATATACCTTTACACCTAATCCCAACCCTACCCCTAACCCAAAAACAATGAATCCTAAATATAACACAACACTTAAAATCTAATTCTAATCTTAACGCTAACCCTAAGGCTACTGATAATAAAGCTGTTGAGTTTCACCAGATACTTGTTACAATTAAAAGTGCTTTGTATAATCTATAGATTACCTACTGTACATTTTCAGTTGTTTCCTGGCCACAAATTTTCCTCTCTTTAAACAGGCATGCAACACTGCCAGCCAGTGAACTCTCACACCACCAATCTGCAAGCCCGTTACTAAAACGTAAACGGGTGGAATATATTTTGTTGGCCGTTTACTGGAAAGAGGCAGAATAGAATTCTAAAATACCACCATAATTTTTAAACACCATGGTATACTTTATTACCTTTACACTGCCCAACCCTAATCCATACTTCAGCATGATGAATAAGTGAAACAGGCCCTTACCTGTGAGTAGTCGAAGTCTGAGAGGGGTGCTATGCTTTTGATGTAATCAATCCTAAACTGGTCCTCTGGGTTGGCAAGAGGGACAGGTGGAATTAAAGTGCTCATTGCAGAAACTATTGTCTAAAGAACAAATGAATGTACGATGAGTACTTTAGTCATTACATGGCATTGTAAGTGCTTTACAAGCATGCATTATTATACTGTGTTTAGCTCAAAGGCATGTCGTTCATGTATTATTAATCAAAACCAGGCTGTTCTGATGTAAATCATTAATTTATATTGAGCTTGATGAAGCCCTTAAAACACTTGATTTATGTAAGAGTCTAAACATTCACGTAAGTCTCTAAACATTAAAAAATGTTGCATTTGTATGTTGTATTGCAGCAAGACAAATAGTCTAACATTGTCATAATAAACCATGCTTTATACAGTACACTTATAGTCTACTTACCACTATAGCATCTTTCACATTTTTCCGAATGTCTTGAATCTTCTGTTTTTTTTCTCTGTGTAAAAATTTTTTTAATAAAGAAAATAATTGAAATAAAATCATTTAAACAAAGCCCAAATGCTCTGGATAAGAACAGTTTATAATGTTACTAATTTGTTTATTATGGAAAAAATGTATTTAAATTCCATGGGGGACCTGGAACGCTGATTTCACCTGGCATTTTGAGCATGCCCCCAGTAACCACTAGATTTGTTACACAGTTTTCACCTGCCAAATTTACTGCCACTCTCTGGCTGCATTTGTCCTTGCCTGTTTACTTAATTTGGATAGCTGGTGATTTCCAAACTGTCTCGCAATCATGAATTTTCTGGCTGGTGCAACGTGGTAGATATGGGTGGTTCTTTACTGTTTTAGCACTTACGGTTCAAATATTATGTGGACATGCAGGTCCCTGACCACCTCTGAATGTGGTCTGATGGATCAGAATACAAAGCATCTCCAAGAAGCATTGCACCCCATTCATACTTGGTGTTGGCAACTAATGATCAGATAACCCAGGACAAACGTTAATGGCAGCTGTGCACAATAATCAGCCACAATGCTCTTGTCATAACAAAGCCAAACAACAGCTCACTACTTATTACACATGATGTCAAGCCTATGAAAGAACATTATTTAAAAGGCAAGTTAAGTTCAAGCCTTCACAATAGAAAATACTCAGGCTTATTCAGGCCTAAGATAACGACAGTAGCGATCCATACACATTTGTGCTTGTAAGTATTTTTGCTTAAAGGTGGCAACAGGCTACTAAAGCTGCATGTCTGAAGCAGCAGTTGCTAGGCCAGGGCTATGCAGTGATCACAGGGCCGGCATACAAATCCACACAGGACATTTTCACATGAAATGGTCCTGATTTCTGACTCTCTTTGTATGAAGAATGGGAAATGAAGACTACTTACTCTGCGTTAAACCCGTTAACGTGAAGGATCCTCATCTGCTTCACAATAGTGCTCTTTCCGGATTCTCCAGCCCCTGCAGAATCACACACATACAGTGATTAACGGACTGCTATGCCAGGATGTTGTTACCAACAAAAAACAGAGAGATCCGTGTGTCCCCGTGTGTTCAAAATCAGGACATTATGTTAATATCACAATGGACTGACTAAGCTGTCAAACGAGGATGCAACTCTTGGCCATATTTTCCTGGGACTGCACTCCATAGCTTACCTAACAGGAGCAGATGGCGGGTCACATTATACGCATGCCTCTCTTTCTGCAACTGTTTTTGAATTTACTTATTCGCCTCTCGCTGCGATTTCTCATCGAGGTGCTGGTCTTCAGTTTTACTGCTCCCCAAACACCCCATCTTCATCTTTCCCAAGACACAGTTG
Organism: Hydrocynus forskahlii; assembly: GCA_037974365.1. NCBI lineage: Eukaryota > Metazoa > Chordata > Actinopteri > Characiformes > Alestidae > Hydrocynus > Hydrocynus forskahlii. The sequence continues at coordinate 21,047 of JBBPCX010079768.1, forward strand.
GCATTTATGATGTTTTAAGACGTGTTTTCTTATGTGTTAACAGATTATGATGAGACAAAATAGCAATGACAATAACAACAAACAACTAATCACTAGGATGCTTTTCTGTTGTGGGGAAGGACCGTCTCCATGTTAAAACGCCGTTTTCTCCGTAGCCAGTCCCACATTTGGCTTTCATACAACACATAAAACCAAATCTGCAGGACAGAAGCTGCCAAATCGGGACTTTCAATAAAACATTTTATCTTCTCATTCTATCTTCTCCTTTTATTGACCGTGTACATTTATATCACTTTTTTCCACCCCTCTCCAACTCAGTACTGCCTCTCTCTGCAACACCTGGTAATAACCTTATACCATAACAGCCCGTCAGCACATAACCGAACTCATGAACACACACGAGTCCCTCTCAGGGTCTCTGGGCCTGTCATGGTGGTGTTCAGACGAACCCAACCAACAGATAAAAACAAAAATTAAGCAGTGGCGTATGGAAGGGCTGTGTCTAAAGGTTGCTGAGAACGCTGAAACCAGTTATGATCAAGCCTAAACACTGGATAGGCTCGCCAGAAAGCACAAAGAGCTCAGCAAAGCCAAAAAAAAAAAAATCAGCCTGTTTTGAAACAACGCTACTTAAGCAAGTGACGCGCAGATATTAAGGCCTAAAAACTGACCATCGCAACTAAGGGTGGGACGAAATACCAATTTGGCGAAATATCGCAATATTTCAACTCACGAACGAATCCCGGTACGCTCTTTCCCTATATCGGTTGTTTAACCACTACCACAGAAGTCTGCCAGGGGGCGCTCCTCATGAGAATGACAGTAAAGCGGGCGGAAAACACCAGGCGAAGAAGAAACAGAGAATCTTTTCAACTGCCAGGGACATTATCACCATTCAAAGGAGCTCACTTACATCTGACCATAGACTTAGACTTGGGACTAAAGACTTGAGACTTGACTTGACATTGCCACTCAAAGACTTGAGACTTGACTTGGACTTGGTAAAAATGACTTGTGAACATCTCTGGTTTATTTTTAAGTTCTATTTTTGGAAAACCTCAAATTCAAGCCCTTAATATCTAGTTCTTTTTTTATAGTCTTCTGTTTCTGCTTAGAAAAGGAAAACATTTTTTAGTATTTTATGTAAAAATACATGAACATTATTATCTTTACTGCAAAAACATGTGCCTGCAGCTTCTTATTTTTACACCCATAACCATAACATTTGTTTCATGGAAAGTAATTTTTGCTTTATGTTACACTAAAATTGTGTCACTGCAAAGTTTTGTTTACAGTGATTTGGCAATAAGAGTGTAACTGTAAGGCACTTAAATTTGTGTTTACATTGATTTTGCAATAAGAGTGAAACTGTAAGGAACTTAAATTTGTGTTTACATTGATTTTGCATAGAGTGTCACTGTTAAAAATATTTAAAAGCAGTTGATTTTTAATTGACTGTATTTCAGTAATTTAACTGCAAAATTAAGTTAAAATAAAAGTAATATATATTTGTTTTTCTTTAAAAAAGAGATATATATATATATCGTAGGTTATCTTGTGCAATATATCGATTTTTGCAGTATCGCCATATTGTGATATTATCGGTAACGTGAGGCATATATCGTGTATCGTATCGTATCGTGAGGTACCCTGAGGTTCCCAGCCCTAATCGCAACCTCGAAGTGGGGTAATGCCAGGTAGTTCAGCACCTCGCTGCTAAACAACCTGACCAGCTTTCTAACCGCGTTAACACTGATTTTTACACATTTAGAGCCGTTCCCCGTACCCTACTTAACTGACACTGTCTGATTTCCTGACTTCAGTTAGCTTGTGTAACGCCCCTGTTCTCTCTGATGGTATCGGCAACATTCATAAAGGGCCAAACACCACAGAGCAGTAATCCTTCATATAAAGGTGCAACAGAAAAAAATACCCACAGTATAGAGTGTCCTTTTGTCATCCGTGAACACACCAAAGCGCAGCACAGCACACAGTGCGAACAGCACAAAATTGCTCTCTGTATTTAATCTTTTCTCTTAAGTGAAGCAGCCAGCAACATGGCTCCTGTGGAGCAGTGTGTGGGTACCTTGCTCAAGGGTACCTCAAAGGTGCTAGCAGTCCTGGGATTCAAACCTTCTGATCTCAGGGGCAACTCCCTAACCACTAAGTAGCCAGCTTGAACCCACAACCTTCTGATCACAGGGGCAAAAGAAAGAATACTAACAACTGAAGTAATGATTAATTTATCCAAGACCTATCCTCTAATCATGGTGCAACTTATACTCTGAAGAGTTTAGTACACTGGTTTATCTTTATATAATATTTTTATCTTCATACTCAGTTTAGGTTTTGAGGATAACATTGAAAAACTATAGGTTTTGTGCTAAAACTAAAAGCCTTTAAGCCCTGTTTTAACGTTCGGTTCTATATTCCAGCTACTACACTAGAGGTGTACATTCAACACATTTAACACATATTCAACTCTGCCATGTGTGGCCAACTATTTCTTCCAAAAAAAAATTTCATGAAAAATACATTATCACATCCTAAAAATGACAATATGGTTAAGCACAACACAATGGCTGAGCTGCTCAAACAACACTGTTGGTAGGGCACTGCCGCAAACTTTCTCCACATTAAGTGGTAGTTAACTAGCAACTTCAAAATCAATGTCCAACCTAGATGATGATAAAGCATCCTCACAGGGAAGCAAAGTTCAGTTAATCAGGAAAATTACAACACTGTGAAGGGAACAAAACTATGTAAGACTAGGCCAAAACAGTTTCTGATAAATGATGATGGCATTCCATGGATTCTAAGAAATTTTCTGAAATTGTTTAATTAATTAATAACTGATAAACACATCTTGATGATTTAGCCTGAATGTGATCACTGAAAATGAAATGCCAGACTGTTGCTATACTATTCAAACAAGACGGACAATGCAAATTTGGACCACCTCAGCAAATAAAGACTGTGACTCCACAACAGGCAATATCTTACACAGTTAATTTAGCCTCAAAAGTTTAAATAAAATAATAAAAATCCATTAGCCTGATATTGAAAAATAAAAAATGCTGCAAATATTAGCGTTGAAATTACAATTACAATTTTTGTTGTTGGGTGTCCACAAAGAAGCACGAGCTCGCAGCTGTTGAGCGTGTGGGCTGCCCAAACGCACCGCACAAACAACGCTCCCTTGGAACCCAAATAGAGAGAGTGAACCACACAGGAGCCTTAGCCCTCTCTCATCTGCTTTTGCTTTTACTTTTTCTACTTCTATCTTATTTCATCTGCTTTTACTTTTATCTTAAATTCTTCCACCTCTTCTATTTCTTATAATTTGAAATTCAGTTTGGGCTAATGTGATTAATACAATATTGTAATATGCCTTTATTTTTTCCACTTCTATCTTACTTGTTCTACTTCCATTTTTACTTTATCTGCTTTTACTTTTATCTTAACCTCTTCTACTTCTATATTTACTTTTACTTTTAATTCAATTTGGGCTAATATGTATATAAAAAAATTGTATATAACATTGTAATGTGTATATTGTAAATTAATTCCAGTTTAAATTTAAAGTAACTGTTAAAAAGTCTGTTCACTTCTTGTCACTTTGTACTGGTATTCTCTCCTTTAGTGGCAACAACATAATTCTACATACATGCATACATTTTACAAGCTTTAATGTTACAAGCATAAGTTTTGGGATAAATATTTATGTTATAGTATACAGTTTGGTATAGTTCTCTTAATCAAATACACTGTCTGAACCTGGCAATTAACAGACAAGTTGAATCACAGATGAGTTGTTGGGCTAAACGGCCCTCTAGAACCAGAAAACAACAAAGTCTAAAGGCAGATACACACAGTTTGTTGTGTCTGACAACACAAAAATTTGTGAAATTCTTGGCATGGTCACCCAGACTGTTTTGATGGCTATCAAGCTCTTCAACCATCAGAATTTTTTCCATATCTGCCACTGAAACTGGAATTCAACATACTAGAACACAGAATGCTGAAGTCATTTCTCTTCACATGATACAGTCAGCCCAGTCCTTCTAGCAAACACTGCTAGCCTTGTTAGCACCTTAGTATCTGTAAAGCTTATCCTAATATGTTTATTTTGTACTACAAAAGATCCAAATGGGCTAAAAGGTGACCTGTGGCTTAGGTACCAGGTCTACCAGGCATCTCACTTTAAGTTGTCATCATGCAGTGCACTGCTAGTACTGCCTACCAGAAGTTATGAATAATCTAAAGTACATAAAGTGCTATACTAGTCTATTAGTATGTAACAGCTACAGTGATGTGTATTAATTCACAAGATTATGTATTTAAATGGCAGTTAAGAAGAGAAACCCTGCTATTAGAACAGTTATTGAGTATTAAAGAACAAATGTGAGTGTAAGTTCTTTGTTAACCACATCACTATTCTTTGTTAACCACATCAGCATCCAAACAATCTTAAATATACAAGCAGTTTAGCACTGTTTCAAAGATTGCGCTCCATAGCACATGCACACTAAATTTATTAGTTCTAGAAAGAACAAGTATTGTTTTCATTTTCAGACTTGTATCACTCTTTCAACTAAGAAAAAGAGAGAAGTACATTCTTTTAATACATGTAATGATACTCATGATTTTGCTGCTAAGGTTGGTGAGCAATGCAAAAAAATGAACTTTATCTAAAATATATGATTTTTTTTTATTAATCTAAAAAAATTAAAACTAAGTTCATATAGAAGTCAGTTACAATGTTACGATTGTGGTTTATAACTGCAAAATTGTCTTCCAGGGGGTTGGATTCATAGATTAGCATGTTTGTTTAAATATCATTGATCATAATCTGAGGTGCTGAAGGTAAAAATGTTTTGCATATTGAATAACTGTTTGACAGCATAACTGTAAGACATTAACACATAATAAAATTACAAAATAACTATATAAAAATGCTATCAAAACTACAATAGATTTTATTCAGTGTTTCACATACTGCGCTAAATGCAGGTAGAATTAATTATACCTGCTTCAAAATGATCAGTTCTTTAAATACTAATACCCCCCTCCCCAAAAAGGCTGAAATGAAACCTATGGCATTGGTTTAACATGAAGTCTAAGTGCAGAAACAAGTACACAGAGTCTTGAAACAACTACAGTAACAGTTGCTCCAGTTCCACTTTGTCAAATGACAGTTCTCATGTATTTCAGTGAAACAGCAGAACTGACAATCAGGTGCTCTTTTCCAGGTAAACAATGTGTGCAAGTCAAAGGTGGACCTATTTGTGCATACTACTACACTTAAAAACAATGGACAGGAAGTAATAAATATTGTGTAATGTGAACAGACTCATAGATTTGCGAAGTATCTTTTTAGCCTTCAAAAATCTAAAACAATATGCACTTTTTCAAATATGCGAAATTCAATAAATTAGTAATCAGCAAAGTAGTAATCTTGCATCAAAATGTGCAGAAGTGTGTTCTCTACATAGAATCTGTACTTACTGCATAGAATAACACAAAAGAATACAAAAAAATAACAGCAAAAGATGTAATGTGATCAAGGGCAATCAAACTTTTGCATGTGTCCCAAACCCAATTTATACTGTGGTGAATGTTATTCTAAAGTATATTCTATGGTACTATATAATATTTGTTGGGGCCATTTTTGCTATTTTGTTGTTTCATTTTATTCGTGTTAGTATGATTACAAAGGTACGTTTTCCTATGATATTAGAATTAATTATCTTGATACATTCAGTCTGTGTCACGGGCTGCTTGGGAAATAAAGGGCACAGATTATATAGCCCCACCTCCTCTCACCTTACGTATGACCTTACGTATACAGGGCACAGGTGATTTTGAATAGGGTGGCGGGAGGAGTAGTAAGGAGGACACATTTAAGTGAAGAAAGACACTGATCTGCGCGTCATTAACTTCACTGGTTGCTCCCGTCGTAGCGGCTCTGTGCAAATTGTGAATCGTGTCGGAGGCTGCAACAATATTCTTTACTAAATTCAGCACATACATGCAATAGACTACTCCCTTCTCATATAGTCAATAGTGACACGGTTAAGCAGTGTTAGAATAATTACAGTCAGGGTTTCATTTGTGCTACAAGCCCAATCCAAATCCAGCACCTCCCAGATTGCACTTGGTCCCTATTTTAGTGGACTACTCCACTTCATTCATATTAGGGCTGAAACAATTATTTGAGTAACTAATAATTTGATTACAAAAATTGTTCGTTTAATTTATGTAACATCAATTTAAAATGTCTCTGCTATCGTTTCACTCCCGCTTTGTAGACTACTGCGCAGCTCCGGTATCATTGTTTTAAGACGGCGCGTTTATTTTGCTCTCTATGGAAATGGCGGAAAATTAAGATCCCGGTGTGAGTAAAGGGCAGAAAATGTCTAAAGTGTGGGACCATGTTACACTGTGTAAGGCAGAAAACGTAGTGCAGTGTATATTGGTTTTGCCGCCGGTGCTGCTCAGCGTCTTAGCGTGTTTGTACTTCTGTTTTTACTCGCTAATTATAACTTACTAGTGAGTTAACTTAACGTTTTGGACGATTATTAAACTATTTCCATCGGTCTACAACGTCATCACCCCACAGATGAGAGACGACTGGTCCGATAAACGGTAAGTTTCAGTATAGTTTGGCGAGCACGTTCTCTGCAAGGAGTGCAGCATGTTTAGTTCAGCCCCTCTTGCCGTCACTAGCACTAGCGTAAAGTTTACTTGCGTGAAGTGTGCATTAGCTACGTATCTGACGGAGAAGGTTTCAGAGTTAGAGGAGCGCATCCGGACTTTAACTAGGGATAGGAGACAAGAGTCATGTGTGTTGCTAGCCAGTCCGGGTGCCATAGGGGAAGATAACTAACCTCCAACTCCAGCTGTAGAGCCCCCGCAGCAGGGCAATTGGTGGCTGAGTGCTTGCCCCGCAGAGCAACAAGGCTCGGAAAGTCTGTGCTCATTTTAAGATGCCTTTCATGTTGCCTAACATACTATTGATATAGTTGTATAAAACCACAAAAGTATGATTTATCCGAGTACTCGATTAATCGATGAAAAAATTGACAGAATATTCGATTCCAAAAATATTCGATAGTTGCAGCATTAATTCATATATTAAATACTTTCACATGATGATCTGTCAAAATGCACCAACTTTCCTTAAATTTAGGATTAAAGTTTGACAGCCATTGTAGCATCAAAAAATAGGATGCTATTAATTATGTAAAAATCACATCATAATGGCAAAATGACAGTCAAAAAGATATAACTTACATAACAGGGGTTTTATAATAAACATTAGATGTGCACAATACAGGATGGTTTTGGGGGTTATATTATAGTATTTTAATGTTAACCTGTTGGATATGGGGAGTGTATTAAACCCCTGATGTGTGCACAAAATCCTATTCAGCTACAGAATGAAAAGGAGAATAGTATCACTGTTTACTACCACTGGAAGCAGTTAACAATACCCAGTATTGTTTACACACACTAAATGTTCTTTAAAATGCATATTATCATATTTACACACTGGCTGCAGTACAGGAAGAATGTCATTCCTTTCCATGTCATCTAACAAATATATCACTCCAAGGTTTCAAGATGGATCCCCAAACACTATGCCACTTTGTCACACTATGTCACTTTCTTAACTACTTGCACTAATAGTGTCACTTTATTATAGATG
>JBBPCX010079800.1:4771-28742 GCA_037974365.1 Hydrocynus forskahlii
AAAAAGGTAATATTCTTTATGTGAAAACTGTGACAGGCTATTTTAAACCATGTTATGCAACCACAAATAAAATATGTTGTTATTTAATGTGTGCAGAATGTCTGTAATTTACTGAGCTGTTCTTTAAAGGAATTGTGTTTCATGATGCAATAGCCTAGTCATGTGTTTATACAACAATAGAATCCTTACACTGGGTTATACTCAGGTCTTCAGGTCAGTAGGGGGAGTCTCATAGTCAACATAGTCATGGGATGGAACCACAGTACTGACAATAAAAACGCTTCTGACCGTTGGTTACAAATTCTGGATGGCCAGGGTTAATAAATTAAATATATATATATATATACAAGTAATGTACGTGCCTGTAGACAGTTGTGCATACAACATTTCTTTTGAAATCAAGGAGTTGAAAGAAAATTTGCCACAAGGGTATTAGTGAGGTCAGGTACTGATGTTGAATGAGTTCTGGATTGCAAACACCACTCATCCGTAAGTTATCACTCCAGAGAAGGCAATTCCTCTGCTCCATAGCCCGAAGCTGTGTGGGAGGGTCTTTATACCATATAGCCTATTCTTAGGCATTGGGCATCGTGACCTTAGACTTATGTGTGTCTGCCTCAAAGGTCCCATTCTACTGCCAATGCTTTTGTATGGAGATTACACAAGCTATGAGTGCACAACTGACCCCATAGCAACAACGAGAGCACTTCAAAATAGCCGAATTCACAATGGCAGGGGTGGCTGGATACTTCTAGACCTATAGACTAAGTTAATCTTTATATGTGCTTAATGCAGCAAGCTGGACAACAGACCCTCCTCACACTGAGACACACCATGACTCCTTTCCGAAGCAATCTACTTAGCAGGTGCTGTCTGCAACAGCATCCGTCACACCACTGCTCTGCTCCAACCACCCCTGGCCCCCACCACCATCGGCCCCCAGGGTAATACTGACTCACAGGCGATCTACCCATTTCTCTCGTTCGGCAGCCTCACTCTCTCTCTCTCTCTTCTCCACATTGACTTTGTGTCTGCTTTAAGAGGTCGACATAATTGAGGGCTCTCTCTGCGTGAAACAAAACCGCTCTGCTCCACTTTAGGAGGCGACATGGGACAGAGAAGGCGAGGACAGGAGACGGAGTGAGTCAGCCATGAAACAAACCGGAAATGAAGTTCCAGAATGAAAGAATGATAGTTCAGGGAAACAGCACAGTGTCTGAAAGGCGCTCAAATGAAGGCCTTTCGGCAAGATTGAGGAATGCACCCATGGAATTAGTGCGGCAGAATGTGACTTGTTTTCTCAATCAAGCTTGTGTGAGCTGCATGATATGAACGTAAACGAAGATACAACTTTAAGTAATTTCATGGCAGCCGCGGGGGATGTATGAATATAAACCTGCTATCAGACTCACCACTGCTGAGGCCAAACATGACTCAACTTCATGACATGTTGTGGCAGTTAACACACACCCTCATGCCGCCGTGACAAAAGTTGGCAGATATCACACTGACAGGCAACATACATAATTATATATTCAGACCCACGCTGCCAAATCCAAATGATCATCCTGCCAATCAGTGATCAAACACACAATGAGTCAGACGGCCCTCTGACCATATTTATATAGGCCCACCTGAAATGTGTGTTAACATGTTTCACAGAAACGTAGCTCCAATTCACAAAAACACTTTAATCAGTGAAAATAAACCATTACATTTGCCTGTAACTGGAAGGGGTTTCTGTTTAACAGCCATACTTTCTCAGCTAGTTGCGGAGATATTTCAGCTCATCTGATGCGTTATTTTTATGCCTGAATCCTGGATAGTGAAAATAGTCTCTTATTCTTCTGTAAAGGCATCTTTGGCACCCACGCAGGACCTGGAATCCATGAATGTCTTTACAGTCATTCAGTACGCCAACTGCTAACCAACCGTTTGATGCTTGCATCAAAGGAAAACAAACCATCATGCAATTTCACTGGCCATGAAAGTGGCCATTTCTCTTCAGCAACATAACATTAGTGGGAGATTGGTGTGTTTTAGCAAGTCGTGTTGATTCGCAGATATATAACGAGGTGAACTAAAAACACAAGCCACAGATCAAACCACAAGGCAAACAACACAAACAGAAGTAATATTCCCTCTCATCTCCTGCCTGTCAACAATGCACCTAACACCTCCCTGTACTCAGAAACTGTTACTGCGCACTGAGTCATTTCTTTCACTCAAAAACAACAGATGACACTGGGGGACTATTAGAACATTTTGCAAAAGCACAACGTGATGTTTTCAAACACTGGTCAGCTGGGGATGGTGGGTCAGAATGTCTTATTCTAAGGTGCGAGATAACGAAGTCTGTACATCTATGAGACGGTTCTGTAGTTCCAGTTTGGTGGTATCCCTGCTCAAACTCTCTCTAATGTGGCAATTAGCTGATGTTGAATCAATTGTCTTTGAGCAGGGAACACACCAAACTGTGTTGGAGACTGGCCCCCCAGGACGGGAACTAAAGAACCTTGTTCTATAAGTATCTCCAGAAACAGTGGCAAACCTAGAGTAATGCAAAAAAAAAAAATCTTGGGCCCCTAGATGCTAATGCTCTCATGACCAATGAGTTTTAAGTAACAATGTAATTTGTTGATTTCTTCAAAACTGCTGTTTTTACTAAGTTAGTCCTTTGATAAGGCTGAAAAAGTTCTTAAAAGGGTTCTTTGAAGTAATGCTCAGGAAGAACCACTTTTGGTTATCTAACAAACCTTTCCATGGATCTTTATAGAGAACCGTTGTCGGCAGGACAGTGTGCAAGTATGAAGGATCTGTAAAAACTTTAAAGAACTTAATGTAACAACATAATGTAAAGGTTATAGACCAGTTGTCCCTATTACCATCCGAGCTTAGGGCCGCTAGGAAGTTTCGTATTTAGAGTTGCAAGTGGCATAGGCTAATGGTTAGAGCATACATTATAGAGTCATGGATGTAAAAAGATCCACAGGCTCAGTGTGGCTGCCCTGACTGCAATAGTTGCCCTGTTTGGAAGCGTGAAACAGATTTGAGGGTCCTTAATGGCCTGGAGTCCTTGACTCTGCTTGCACTAATTTTGTCAGTCCACTTGTACTGCCATATGGCCCTGATCCTGTGTTCCAGAGACCTGTTCCTTTCCTCTCTGTATCCAGAATGGAGAGGGGCACAATGGAGGTTGGGGGGTTCAGTGACACATTTCAGGTCATCTCAGGGCAGGGTCAGCATCGTCCATAACAAAAGGCCCGGATGGCCAGGCACACGTGCAAATGCTTGCCGAGACACATGCTGGGACAAGACAAAAGCCTCGCAGTGATTTGTTATTGCCTGGCACGAGAGCAATAATTTCCTTGTGGCAGAACAGAAGAGGGGGCGTTGCTCCCAAGTGTAAAAAGTGATGTAGGGATGGTTTTGTGTGTGTGTTGGGGTTGGGGGTCTGGTTTAGTGAAAATAAAGGAACAGGCCGCACACCTGCTTAACAACATCAATAAAGTCATACCATTTGACCTCCACTAGTCTAAGTCATACCCAAAACACACTCTTCCCCCATGTCTCAGTATCTCCATGAGACACAGTATCAATAAAATAAAAAAGATCAGGGTGCTTAGGGATAGCAAGCATTTCTAAATTTAGACACAGGACAAAAGCCAGCAAGACACTTTTATACCTTCATAGCACTGCCATCTAGTGGTGTCAGCAGAACACATACTGCATTGAGAGCTATGTCTCGTATAAGAATACATCTTCAAAATGAGAATAATCCTTTAAAATACCAACAACGACATAACATACACTTGAAGAACAATACTTGTGGAACATCGCTCATTTTGAGGTCAGCAGTTGACTATGCTCTCGGCAAAAACACTGTACCTCTTAAGCTACAAACACTGGGCGGTAATCTTCCATACCTTTGGACACCATAGTTGTTCCTTATTCTACTTTAGTTTCACGTTGCATTGCCTTTACACACCCTGTCTTGACTGCTATTTATTGTAAATGTCTATTTCGAAAAATAGATTATGGAGAGTTACAAATAAGTGTCTTCTAGGAAAGTGAAAGGACATTGCAAATTTTGAAGTATGTTTACATTGTACCTCAGGGAACTTTCATGTGGGCAGTGCTCGTTTATCAGAGTAGAACAGAGGTAAGAGAAGTGAGCCAGTTGATGGAAGGTCACAGGGTCAAATCCCAGAACTGCAAATCCGGCTGATGAAATCCCTTAGCAAACACTAATAAGCTCCCAAAGATCCAAGTCCCAGATCAGCTATCTGGTTTCACTAAGAAACTGAAATATAGGAATAACTGGGAGTGTGAATGTACGCGAGATTATGCCAAAATGGGAAAGTAAGATACAAGAGACCATTTGCAGAGGACATTCAGGAGAGTTGTTTCAGGAGAGTTGCAAGGTGGTCAGTGCGGTGTATGTGTGTGTTTTTGACTCTCGTAACTTTCCTTTTTTGATGTACATTTGACTTTTTTGTCAGATTGGTAAGCAAAATATTGCAAGCACCGCTCAGTGAACCAGATAAAAATCACAACCCATTTAACACATATTCACCCCATTTCACAGGACAAAAATAACTGGGCCGTTGGGTGTCAGTTGTGTCAAAATCTTAGCAAGAACTGTTTGAAGAATTGTTAAGCAATTGCCAGATTGGCAAAGATTCACTTGACAAATGTCAAAAGACATATGAAAGAAAGTATACCACCTCATCTGTGAAACATGGTGGCATGGTAACAATGATGAGAATGCTGACAGCAGCAGTAGGATGAGTTCTGAAATATACAGAAGCGTTTTAATAGCTACAGTGGAATTGTCTTGACTGACCTGATCTGGACGCACTGAGCTGTTCTATTTCACTTGTAGCAGACAAGACTGACAGCAAAAAGCTTCTGAAACAAGCAGTCACTTTAAAGGCTACATGACAGGGCATGAAGAACATATTCAGATAGGAGACCCAGTTTCAGCCCATGTCTGAGGATTTCGTCCCAAATTTTAGGATTAAGAGGCAGGATTCCACAGAGCTAAAAACATTCTGCATAATAACATCTCAGGCATCAGGCAGTATAATTGTAAGTTATTTCATGTAATAACTTTCTGACTGGGAGCATTTAAAGATACCAAATACTCTGGACATCTGGTTCCTATCATCACCTCTGTGAACAGCATAGATCCTGCAAGGTTAATGACTCATGTGGAAATTTTGAAAAGTGTGTGGAATTTCCCTTAAAGACTAGCTTCCCCCTGACTAAATATAAGGGAACTAAATAATATAAAGTGGATTGGGAACTCAGAATGGGTCACTCAGTAAACATACAAACACACATGCACACATACAGATATATAGATATACCGACACATATGTATATAAAGCCACAGTAAAATAAAAAAATAAAGCTGTACTCACTACAATCATTTGTTCCAAATCCAATATACTGGAATACAGAGTCAAAAGGAAACTGTCCAACTTAATTACAGGCTGCACTGTAACACTACGCTTGAAGCTACCCTGAGAATAAACAGGGATGCAGCCCAATTCTAACTGGTGCTGATTACCCACACACTGATTGGTGTTTCCATTTATTGCGAGTCCCCTGTGTGAGCAGACCCCTGACAGATTGAGGTCAGGCCTAAACACTGGGTATGGAGAGAGATGGCAGGCTGGTCTAGGTAAAGAGATGAGACAAAGCTGCGGCCCTGTGCTCCTGCTCCTTTGCAAATGGCCTAGAGGTATTCCCCCTCACGTACAAGCCTCTCCTGCAACTCCCCTGCTGCCGCCATGCAACAGCAGGGCCCGTCCTCAGGTTGTGATGCTGTCCATCTAATCAAATAGGTTGTTAAGTTGTAATAGCTGCTGGTTGGGAACGTTTACTTCAGTGTTAGAAATACCATTACGCTGGACAGGAACATTATTAAGCACAAGCTCTCTCTCTCTCTCTCTCTCTCTCTCTCTCTCTCTCTCTCTCTCCCGCTCTCTCTCGCTGTCTGTCCTGCTCTCCACAGCATTCCCACATCAGACCAATGTATAGAAAATGAAACCTTAAATAACAAATGCATCACGAAACATCTTATTTGCCATTTCAGTGCCAGATTTATGGATCATCATATATTCTCATAGGCAGTAGGTGTGTGATGAATGTGGAGATCCAAGCCTCCTACACAGCCTCCTACACTTGGCCTGGAATATTAACAAGAGATATATTTACTGTTACTTTCCAGTACCTGAAAACATTTGATCAACATAAAGCAGTCATTCATAATACTTTGGGTAAAAATGTGCAACTCCCAGTTTCAAGTTTATCCAATGCACTGATGTCACCTTTTTGCTTCTGTTACTAATCTTTGATTTCCCTTCAAGTGCTGAAACACAGTACTGATACAGAAACTTACTCTGTCTAACATGACTACTTGACAGCTGCCTATAAATTCTGATGTTTATCTCAGTCCACATCTGAAGTTTGAAGTGATGACATTGAATTATTTATTTGCTTGTGGATATCTGTAGTGTATACACTGCACTAAATCCATTTTTTACAAGAAAAATTGCATGATCTAGTAAGCTTCCTATATACTATCTTACATCATTGCAGATCAACAAGAAAATACATTTTAAAGTGGAATAACATATTAAAAATGGTAGGTGCAGTATAAATAGTCATATACATTTATGGTCAAATGTACATTTTAGGAATTTTGGTGCCAAGACATCACATACATTACATATTGTGCAGTTTGTACATTTGTACATTGTACATTTGACATGAGGCAATATAAGTACATGCTTATTGTACTTCTTGTATGTATATATGCAAAGAAATTAGTTTTGATTTTCGGGCCACTCAGATGCTGCTAAGAACTTACCACTGAATCCACTGCCATCATCAAAATACAGCTCTGCAGGCCTGAGCGGAGAGAATGAGATTCTGAAAGATGCGTCTGTGTGGATGAAGTCAGTGCCTCCCGGGTTGGCATAGATGTTCAGCTGGAGGAGTGCTTTAATAAGATGGAGTAACATCTCTCTCTTCTCTGTGTTCTCTGTGGAGATCCCCTCTGCCCTCTTCTCTTCAGTTCAGTGGTTCCTTCTAAAGTAGCAGACAAGACTTACATACAGAAACTGTTGTGGTAGTATGAGGCCAGGTCCAGTTCACAAATGCTAACAGCTCTTAGTGCACTGAAAAAGGTACATGCGTTTGTCCTGAAGTGTTCTTCCAAATGATAGTTTTCTTCCAAAGGCTTCAGCCCAATGAACCCATTGCTTCAAACCTTGTAGTAGGAACATGTGGAAGGACAGTCGCAGACTCTCTCTCTCTCTCTCTCTCTCTCTCTCTCTCTCTCTCTCTCTCTCTCTCTCTCTGTGTCTTTTGTTACATAAGTAGCCCCCTGAGGTGGAGAAGCATCACCACCATTAAGTTTGACTTATTGCTTTTCCCAGGGGACATTCAAGGAACATTCTCTGTGACTCTTTTGCACTGCATACATCTTCATACTTTTACATGAAATAAAAGCACATCTGAACTGAATCCCTTGTGACTTGTGTATTACATTATATCTCAACAAACAGTGAGAGTTCAGGTCAAAGCTTAGACAGATATAATTCCGTCTAAAATCCTCATATCCAGCCATCTGGTAGAACATCTGATCATCTGGTAGAACATCAGCGTAACCGAAAAGAGGTTTGATGGCAACATGAATCTCAGCAACAAAAGTGCTTCTTTTGTCCCAGTGATGAGGTGCCGTCTCACAGCTGAGGTGCAGCTTTGTTCCTCACAACATCTTTTGTTCGTTTCATTCGGCCCTGAGGCTCGAGAAGCAATAAACAAGAGCGGATTTATTGATTTTCTTTACAAAATGGACGGAACCGGCAGTTCATCTCAAACCAAAAGAGTTTTAATCTCCAGAAAATGTCTCTCTGAACATCAGATCTCACGGTGCTCAGAATGTGGCTTGTCGGCAAAGCAACAGAAAGCGATGGAGCAAATCTTGGCACAGGCATTCGAGCATCCAGAGAATAAGATTCAAATGTGGGAGGGAAGGAACATTTACATTTACATTTATGGGATTTGGTAGACGTACACGGGTGCTTTGTAGTCTTCTGAGAAGACATGTCTCTCACCCTAGGAAACCTGGATTTAAACTAAGAGCTGCTAGCTAACAAAGACACTACCAGAGATGAGGTGAATACTCTACCACGGTCTTGCCAGATTATACAGATAAGACGTGGAAGATGTTGTAATGTTAGTAGTGAAGTTGTGTTAGTTTAAGGCATGAGTGTTTAGTTATTACCCCAAGTGCTCATTGAAGAAGTGGGTTTTCAGTTGCTGTTTGAAGAAGGCAAGGGACTCAGCAATTCTAATGGTCAGGGGTAGTCTGTTCCTCCATTTAGGCTCCAAAATGGAGAAGAGTCTGTCAAGACAGGCTGTGATGCTGTAAGAGGGTGGTTTGTCTTGCAACTTGAAAATAATAATACAATATGCTATATTTCCAGTATTGTGCAGTGTGCCTGCGTTCTGTGATAAGCGCAAGTCAATTTGGCCCACACTGAAGGAGTTTGGTTTATTGGAGTACAGCTTAAAAAAACTGTCCAAGCTGTGTATTGGTCCAAGAATCTAATGGCTCTCAGTCATAAGGAGATGTATCTAGCGTTAAATGAAGCAGTCTACTATTCTACATGGGTTTTTACTCCATCCAGTGCTTGCTTTGTGAAAGAACTACCATTCACATAGTAGAGCATAGATAAGAATAAGCACAAGGAAGCAGGAACTGATTCCCACCCGGTCCAGTGGGGAAGGAGTCCAGGGCCTTCGATAGTGTTGACAGAATGAGCGCAGTGTGCTGTCACAATGGCCTATGATCTGTTCAGAGTAGCCTATAAATATAAGCCTGTTCTTAAATTATGTATGAGAAATTATGCTTTGTTTGTGGCTTGCAGCATTGTATTAACATTCTTTTCTGAAATCATACTGCATCAGTGGTACTCTTAAATAAAAAAGCTGTAATAACCTGAAAACTGAAAACGAGTTTGTGCTATAAAAGCAAATATCTGCATGTTAAAGGTGTACAAAACACAAATCAAGGGATTTAAATGTTTTTAAAATATCCTTTATCATTTAACTGAAATTATTTGTAATTTGTTTAGATATTTCTCAGCTGGTGTTTAACAGGGAGTGGGAAAATTAAGTAACTAGCTTTATGTTCTTTGTGGCAGTCCCGATAAACACACACAAAAAAATAACAGTGCCTAAAATTATTCAATTATTAAAAGTCCTCTAACACTATCATAAAATGTGCAGAAATGCAACTGTGCACTAGAATTGGCCAATTTGCTTTGAAGTGACATTGATCAAATGAAAAAAGCCAAGGAAATCAAAGGGTGACCAAAACAAACATATTTATAGGTACCTTCAAATGGAAGACCTAGTGAAATGAATCATGCAGAACAGAATTAATAATGGTTTGATGCTGTCTGGACTGGAAACCAAACACAGCCAGAAATACACACACAGACCAGCATGGATGCAATATTAAATATTGCTGAAATCAAATTGCCAACAAAATAAAACAGCCTTGTCTGAACTCATTCCATGCTCAAGTTTTGCCAGCTTGTATCCTCTCCAGACAATCTCTCCTCTTACTGGCGGAAGGGCCTGGTTTTTGAACTGTTCTGGTTCCTCACCTAATTCCTTCAGCTGTCCCTTATTAGGGGAGGAGCCCAACATGCAGTTTCTTGGCCTACCACGGTCCACTGCCACAACAAATATATTTGGGAGAAGTCTTTGCCTCCAGGAGAAAAGCAGATGAACAAATAAAAAGAAGGGAGGTCAATTGGACAAGAAATATAAATTCCAACATTTCTTTAATCTCATTTTTAGATCTTTTCTATTGTTTTATTGCTGCTATAATTTCCATATTATAAATTATTGCTGAGGGTAAAGGTGGGTAAAGCAACAGCTCTTGTTCCTAGAGGTCTTACAGACCTTTATGTGTCCTTTGCTGATGTGATATTACCATGTAACATCAGTCAAGGGACCAGAAGTCTTTGTAAAATTAAGTTAATGTTAACAGAGACTAAAACTAAAGTAGGTACAGAAAATATGGAAACATCTTAATTAGTGCCAAAAAATCAAAATCACGTGAAAATAATCATAATGCAATAAAGGTAGAGATATGTGAGAGGACTTTCATTTTGGCCAAGAAAACACACAGACTGGTTTCTTTAGAGAGTGACATTGCTTGCAAGGACAATCCAGTCTCTTGATTTGAATTTCATCAATAAATGAAATTGGGAATATAACAGAGGAACATTTGTAACATTGGAGAACTGATGGAATTCCAAAAGTGAATTATTTCTTACCACTGATGTCCAGAAATGGCAATGGTCAACAATGGCTTTATAACAAAGTGTTAATTACTGGATTAGTTCAATAAAATGTACACAATTTTCCAATGACTGCAAAATTTGCTTCTTTGGTTTAGTGCTGGAGCTATGAGGCTAACATGGCAAAGAAAAACTAAAAGTAGATAGACAGAAAATTCCTGAAGAAATTTTGAGATGGGGCTGCCACGCATGCCCCAGACGGGCTCATGTTCCTGATGAAGTGGCTGGCATGTGCCATATGAAACTTTGTGGATGTACAGTGATGTTTCACTATGTTTGCTCACTGTATGGAGACTTAAAGTTTCATCTCCTGAAACTGCATTCATCTGAATAGGTTAAAAAAGAATAGAAGTAAATGGAGGGAAAAGGGCTGAGAGATAAGCAAGGAAAAGACAGTGCTGGTCAAATCTGACCGCTTTCGTGTATCGAGTGAGTTGGCCTGAGGTGTCACGTGAAGTTTGGTGGGTTTTGGACGAAGCGTGTCCGGACAGGACAATCTGAAATTTGAGCCCCATTTTATAGCATTTTTGTCATCTTTGTTGATGAATAGTGTGCTATTCATTTCAATCGACAGGCACATAATACCCCAAGAAAAAGCCACCCATTAACTCTCTGAAGCTGCTCAGTATCCAGTTCTTCATTAAAGTGATGCAGACTTGTCAGTTTGGTTTAGGACACATTATGACTTGAGCTATAAAAATGAACAAAACATCACTGTGTACCTGAATGCTGGGGGCAGCTGTTTGAGATAACACAGTCTGTTTTCACAAACCACCTCAGCAGTAGGAGAGCTGTAGAATCAGTTACTATGACATTGACCATCACAAATACAGAAGAATCTAATTCAAGACCAGTCTCCGTTTTTTCATCGTTCACAGCAAGGCATACTGCATTTTAATCCACACTGACAAGTCTGTAACACCTCAGTGACGATCTGGATGATGGTATTTTTTACCTAGTGTGTGATTTTTTCTAAATGCATAAATATAAGAAATGTATTTAATATATTTTGGATTTTTATTACGTAGCAAGCATATATGTGAACACATATTTCTCATGCTCTTCAGTATTTCTGATGCTCGGTCAGACAGTAAAGGTCTGTAGGATGAAAGTGGGGGAACAAACATGGGGAAGCCGCTATATCAACAAGAGGCATAAACAAATTGGTGTCCAAAATTATATAATTAAGGTATAATAAAGGTCTAATGAACTGGTCAGCATGTGGCAGGCAGTAAAGTTGTTTATATATAATTTATATTTTACCTTGGAGCATTAAAGTAAATGTGTTGTGTTGACATTTTGACACAGTCCATTTTAGCTTTGCAATGTTTTTTATCAGTTTTTCACTTTGGAAACTGGTAGAAAATGACATGCTGTTCTGTATATGGGATGGGACCTCACTTTTCCCTGAGGTCCATCAAAGTCAGATCATCCAGTGTAAATATTATGCACTCATCAAGAACAGTAGCTAATTGAACTTAAGCTGGGTTGTAGGCATCCTAAAGCATACGCTGAGAGCAGTACAGAACTTTGGCTGCACCACAAACATTTCAGGTTTTTCATCATAACCACATTGAGAGTTGTGACGTCCCTAGAGGCCGCCATCGGACTAGATTTATGGAGACTTTGACTTTGACTATGGGTGTGGTCTTGTCCCTGGTTGGCGTTAGGAATAAGGGTTCTCAGCTGGCCAGGGGTCAAGGAATAATTATGTTTGTCTTTTCATTGGTCTTTGGTTTGTGCATGTTAGAGATAAAAGATGCTTCTGTTTTAGTTTAAGTTGTCAGTCCACCATCCCCTTTACCCTGAGTTGTGTTCGTTCAGATTAGTCCTTTTCTTGAGCTTTAGCCCTCGTGCCTTCTTTTGTTTTGTATTAAAAAAGGAAGTATTCAGTACGGAAGTCTGCGACTGCGCCTCCTTTCTGGATGGGCACAGCCCTTATGTGACTAGAGTGAGGTTTTCACAGTCTACAGCCAGTAATGCTGTCTTACATAAACAGAAAATACTACAGCCATGATCTTGATGTAAGGTAGCAAAAATTATCTTTTCGGTAATGCTGATTTATTTCAGACGAAGCATTTGAATTCAACGGATACTGAGTAATTCATGGTTAAATACTGATAAATCTAAAAAGAGTTATTTACTTCAAAAGGTAGTGACTCCAAGGTTTGTTTCGCAGTAGCTGTGTTTTGATGCCCCCTCCTGCATATCAGTAACGCAGTTAATCAAATCTTGTATTTGTTCTTGTGCTCTTTCTATTTTGCTGCTTGTGGTTCTCAGTGTGGTATCAAATAAGCGCCAGTTATTAATTATTACTTATCAGGGGCGGACTGGCAATCTGTGCATTCTGGAAAGGTCCAGAACGGCCATCCGGTGCATGGTCGTCATCCCGAGAGGTGGCCGAGAAGCGACCGAGATGAACATAACACCCCCCCCCCACACACACCCCCTATCCCCAGAACCATGGCCGTAGGCCTGTATTTCTTGGCTGAGATGCAGAGTGGAGATGTGCATACCAAACAACCCCCTCCCCCCAGGAACCACGGGCGAGCTGGTAAAGAAAGTCCAGGGCCGTTTTTTAGTCCCAGTCTGCCCCTGGTACTAATATTTGTTTACATCCAGCTGGTGCTACTGAAGGCCTGATGAGATGATAGATTGCAACAACTGCTAGACAATGATAGGCAATGATTGGTCGACTGAAGAAAAAGAGAAGTTTGCGATCAACTGGGCTAAGTGTGAGTGTAAAGTTTGTCACACATGTACACACCACACAGCATGTGAAGAGTGTGAAATTATTCTTTGCATTTGACCCATTCACCCAAGTGAAATGCCTGCGGAGCAGTGTGTGGGTATGGTACCTTGTTCGAGGATACCTCAGTAGTATCAGTAGCAGTCCTGAGATTCGAACCCACAACCTTCTCATTGCAAGAGCAACTCCCTAACCACTAGACTACCCGCTGCTTTATATGTTTTGGAAAGTGTAATGATTTTGATTGACCATAAAACAACGACTGTGTCTGGAGTGTTTCTTCACTTCTCTTACTATGACTTCTGGGATGGACTCCAGCATGCCATTGTCCCTGGTTAAGGCTAAATGGCTCAGTTAATGAATGAATGAACGAATGAATGAATGAATGAATTAATTAATTAATGAATTACTGAATTAACCAATGACACGACCAACATGAAATGGAAAAAGTCAGTGACTCTTTGGACTTTTGGCCATATCTATTTCACTGGCCAGTGTAGCTGACTACCCAAGCTGTGATTCCATACTTTCTGTGCATGTACTTATAGAAAAAGGCTGCAACTTTTGCACATAGAAAACTGTCAATGATTGTCCTCACTGTCCTCAGTAAAAGTATATTTCTGCAAAAATCTTATAAGGACAGAGGGCAGCCGCTACACCAGTGTAGTGTGGTGGAAGAACCCAAATGCGGAGTAGTGTGAGAGAGCTGGTAGACTGCACAGCTTTGCTATAAGAATGCTCTTCAGATAGAGTAAGGATTCCCACCGGAATCCGCGTTCTCACTCACACACAAGGTATGACAGGGCCGGAGTGCTCATGGTTAGAAGGTCTGGTAAACTGGATGGTTGGGGAGTGAAGGCTGACTTGCCTTACATGGCTTATATATCATGTGACACGCTCATTTCCGGTTGTCTTTGCGTGTCACGAGACCTGTGTGCATGACAATAACTAACAATGATGGGTCTCTTACTTTTAATTATATTAGTAATTAAGTAGATATACTAATAATAACAAACCAGTTAAAAGACAGACAGTTAAATTGGCTAACTAAGCTAAATCGGCTGTAGGACCATAGTGGTGTGGCAGCAGCACATGCTCACTGTAGACCAGCGCGTATATGAAAACCATCAGAGTGTGCTTTCAAAATGTGTCCAACTTTATAACAACAAAAACAACTCTGGCTTCCAACAGAAAAAATAAGTCACACATCACATGCCACACTCCACAGGCAAAGGTGTTTTGGTGTTTTCTAACAAAAGGCCTTTTTTGTTGAACCCACAGGAATGGATCAATAAACTATTCAGGTGTTTTTGTACCCTTTTTCTGATCATTTTCTCTGCTGTTGTGTTGGGGGATTTTTTGCTGAATCTGAAAGAACAGTCTGGTCCATTAGTCTTCAGTTCCAGAGGTTTATTTTTACTGGAGTGGTCTATTGGTCAGTCATTAGTCAATGGCTTCAATAAAGTACATCGAGCTGTTGACAGATGGGCTTTGAAAGCGCTGCCTGCTCTGCTGCCAGCGTATCCTTCCTGCGGGCAGCTCAGCCAGGAAATTGATTACAGATTCTTTTAAGATTCTTCAAACAAACAAGCAAATAAATAAATAAGCAAGAAAGCATGCTTCTCTTTTGCTGGTCGAATTCCAAACAATGGAACTGGCAGCACCAGGGCACTCTAAACGCACTGTATATAACATATACATATATATACATATAATGCTGGGCAGAGATTAACATTTTAATTGCAATTAATTGCATATTTTCTGCAATATATATATATATATATATGTACTACTGTTCTGTGAGTTTATGTATATATATATATATGTGTGTGTGTGTGTGTGTGTGTGTATAGGGCACCCTAAGAGGGAAAAAAAAATCTTTACATTGTGATGTCATGTGTTTATGACATCATCTCATTCCAATTCTGTCTACAAACCTTCTAAAAGATCCAGGACTGTTAAACACTTCACAGTCTTTCTCTGAGCTCTGAGACAATCAACAGGGACAAGGTAGGTTCCCGAGGGAAAACATCCTCCAAAAAAGAGAACTATCAAATAAACTAAAAAAAAGAAAAAAAGAAAAGTGTGTTCAAAGGAAACAAAAACGGCGAGATTTTGATTTCTTTTCCAACCATATGCTGACACTAAACCAGTGCTAGTTCTTTTCTGGGAAAAAGATAATAAACCACTTAACCAAAGCAATGTTGGTATGAAAGTGACAGATTATGTAGAGGAACCTCCAAAAGTTGAAGCGAGTTTAAAGGCTGATTATCCAGTAGCTGAGATGAAGGAACAAGCAAGTGTAAAGGAGATTTTGAATATAGATGAGATCAAGAATAATGTCAGCACTGGGTCAAATGCTGACTATAAACAAGGGACCATTATCAATGATGTGCAACGGCCATGGAGTTTTACTAATCAAAAGAAATCAGTTGTGTTTTGGTGGCAAATGCAATATTGATCTATAGGGTAAGCCGGTCAAAAGCAATTTGAACATGCATTAGCGGTGCACAGGATCGACAAAGTGTTCTCGACTTTCAGATAAAACCTGACTTAATGAAAGCAGTATCTGGAGAAAACTAACAAAACTATCATAGTTTTCTCCTGAAATGTCATGAATTTCACTTAAATTAACTATATTTGTATTCAAAATGTCAGAATTTTAGAAAGTGGAACTTAATGTGAAAGTTATTTAACTGAAGGTGGCCCTTAACTTAGATCTGTAAGGACAGAATTTGCTGCAGTTCTGTTTGGAAACTCGATTTCTCCTCAAACTTCACACAATAATCAACTACAATAATCAAAGTTCACACAATAATCAACTACACTATATAATTCATAACACAGACCTAAAGAAAGGATTATTCTTAACATTCACCAATCACTATCCACCTCAGAATCACAGTTCTGACAAACATAACCTGGCAGACCAGGTGTGCAGTCTTTGTGGGCCCGCCCCTTGCACATGATGCACTGTAGCATGCGTGACTACCAACCCCCCCAAAAATGTGACAACCTACCCTAATTGACATTTTTAGCTCTTTTGGAGGCTAGTCTTCACATGTATTAGCCTAGCTAAGAAAAAAACTAACTAAACTGTAGCTCTCTCTTTATACTTTAAAATGGTAATAATTACAGTATTTTACTGTCAATCCATAGTGTGGGTTAGAAGAAAAACATGAGATGCCACAAACTTTACTTTTGCTTATGAAAAACAAATAAACAAGTTGTCTCACCTCAAGGTTATGCTGCTTTCACCTCCACTGTCAACTTAGATGATCTCTGACACTAATTATGAACACTTCTGTGTCAATGGTTTTGATCAATGCCTTTTAATGGCTGAGATATGATGACTGTGACAACCTACCCCTCTCTCCCCTACATGCTACAAAGCGTACACTAACACTTATACCAACCCGATCTCACGACTTTTCGTGCAGCCATCATGATATACAATGTAATCAAAATACGTGCTGCGATCACGCCTTAGGGGTTTTTTTTCGTGCTGGAACAACGCTTCACTACCCTATTTATTTTATTGCGCAGTGCGTAACACCACCAGTATCAGCGCTAACTGGTGACTGTTAGGTTTAGGGTTAGGGTTACGGTTAAGGTTAGGCTTAGGTTTAGGGGTAAGGTTAGGGTTAAGGTTAGGCTTAGGTTTAGGGTTGAGGTTAGGGTTAAGGTTAGGGTTAGGTTTAGGGTTGAGGTTAGGGTTAAGGTTAGGGTTAGGGTTAAGGTTAGGGTTAGGGTTAGAGACTTCCCCCGTCTCAAGGCCTTTCAACCTGTTTCAACTACTTAGCAAACAAAAACAATAAGGACTCAACTCATTATTTCTCTCCTACTGTCCCTCTGTCACCAGTTAGCGCTGATACTGGCAATGTTACACAGTACGCATTAAAATACATAGGGCAGTGAAGCTTTGCCCTTGCATGAAAAAAAGGCCTAAAGCATGATCGCAGCACGTATTTTGATTACACTGTATATCGTTATGTCTTCACGAAAACACGTGAGACGGGGATCATTATACACAGTACACATAGCCTAAGAAAAGCCTAATTCTATAGCAACCACTTTGAACACCATAACAGCTATGTAGCAACCTCCAAGCAACCATTATCAGTCACCTCCAAAACTACTGCAACTGCATCATAATGCAACATCCTAGCATCTGCTAGAGATACTGTAGCAACTGTCTAGGAACATCTTCATTACCATAATATGATAATAACCTGCCAAAAACCACATCCCTAATAATTTCTCAGCCACCCTTGCAACCACTTGGAATACCGTAGCAACTGCACAGCACAAACATACTAAAGTTTTAATTTAATTCCGTCAAACATTTAATATCTAAATGCATTTTCTACGTGAGCAGAAAGATATCAATTTCCTGCATGAACTCTAGTCTACAGTTTTTCCTCAAACACTTTGATTAATTCCATGTTGTTTTATGTGGTTAGTGGAACATTTTTGTCTTCTTTACTCCCTATTTGATGGGGAAATAACTTTCATTAATGGATCATTTCATTTTCAAGCTGCAGAGCAGTTTCTCACACATTTGAGCCATACCAGGACATCACCGTCGGTATTAAGGTATTATTTACCTTCTTCAGTTCATCTCGACCTGTACTTAAAACAGATACACACGCCAAGAATAAACAAGTGATCTTAGATGTATGTGATCCTAAAATCCTTTCCTTGTATCTTTCAGGGTGCCAACCATGTACCCCAGGCTCTGAATCTGAATCTGAGATGTTCTTTTTATACAGCATGTGAGGTATCCAGAGTCTCTGGACATGAGGTCCTTCATGTCTGAAGCCAGCGGAGAGCCAGAAGTTTACCATCTGTGTGGAGTCGTGACCCACTCTGGCGATGACTGTGACTCCGGACATTACTACTGCCACGTCAAGGTCTCACATCGTCCTGTACCCCCCCACAACACACCACCTTCTCTGCTTCTACACAGCGGACTCAGTACTGACCTCGTGTTCTTCGTGTTCCTCAAAGGCCAGTGACGGGCAATGGTACAAAATGGATGATGCATCTGTGAGCATGAGTGACAGGATATCAGCCCTGAAGCAGCAAGCATATATGCTGTTCTATGTCCGGTGAACATATTTCTGGCTTTATTGACTTTTATAAGGGTCCAGATCCATTCAGTGGATGTAATGAGAGTAAATGAAGAACAGATCATGCTGAGAATATTTTTTCACCTCTGTGGTTTTGTAGGTCTCCAAAGTCAGATCACTTGAGGAACACTCCACACCAGTCTTCCTCAAACACGCTGCCTGGACCTGTTTCCACCTCCACGGCCTCCATCAACCCTAAGAAGACACTCAGGGAGATCTGCCATCCACACACCACAACTCCTGAGGTTGCCTGTAAGCACAAGTGTGAACATACTTCTCTGTGCCATGAAACGATGGGAGCCTCCAAAGATGGAAATCTAACCAGGGAGCGGTCAGCACAACGACCTAAACTAAACAGACAGAGCTGGGACAATTTCCAGTCAGGAGTCTATAAAAGACCCCAGAGATCCAGCACTGAGCATCTAAAGTGTGACTGATGGATCTGAGGCAGACCAGGCAAATCCCCAACACAGAAAACGCCGGCTGGTAGATGAGGACGATGAATGCCAGGAGCATTCGGCTAAGAGGAGGACGCAGAAAGTGACAGACACGTACGTTCCATCAGCCCACCAAAGTGACCAGCTCAGTTCATCAAAGCCTGTGTTTGTTCATGGATTCTAAATACTCTGAAAATGTCAGTCTTCTGTAGAATTAATGTGAACAACCACTCTACTGAACTGAGACCTGAGGTGGAACAATGCAAGTGCCGCCATGCCATTAATGTCTAGCAGAGCTCTGATGGACCCAAACGAGCTTGAACTGTCCAACCTGGACTCCATTTCAAAAGTGCGTGACAGAACACACTCAGATTTCTACAGCTGTTACTGAAATAATAGAAATAGTTCTGTTTCTTCATAAAAACAATTTAAAAACACCTCTGTTCATCTACATGAGCTTCACAACCATCTCCTCTCTTCACTATGATTCATTTTCTAAATTTTGGCATTTGAGTGACCTGTCCTATCTTTATTTGTGTACAGTTGGTTACAGAAAGAACTGCACCAGAGCAGTTATTGATGACCTCTCAGCCTACTTTACACATCTACGGTACGTTACTGAGACACTAGCAGAGAAATGTGTTAAACCATATTTCATTCAGTTTGAAAAGCAGTTGATTTAATTCATTGTGAAAGTTTAATTTTTTTATATTTATCATTTGTTTATTGTCTACTAGCCATATTTATTTAGCTGAACTCTTTATGCTTTTTTGATGTTTTCATTGAAGAGTTGTTTAATAGTCTTCACTAAAGCTTTCCACAAACCAGGCACCATCAACAGCCACAGTGATGAAGAAGAGGAGCAGGAGTTTTTAGTGATGAAAATGAAGAGCAGTGATGAAGATGTGTATTAAGGAACAGGATTAGGTGCAGGGTTGGAGTTGAATAGGTGTAATTTGGAGCGGACGCGCGAAGTCAGTCTGCTCGTGATGGAGATGAGGAGCTGGAGCTTGCTAGTGATTAGAAGCAGGAGTGTGTTTGTAAAGATGATGGAATGGACGAGGAGTGGGACTTATGAAGAAGATGAGTTGTGGTGATTTAGTAATGGAGATGAGGAGTCATGTTGGGTTAATGTAAGAGACACAGAGCATCGAAAAAGATGAGGAATCGGAGTATTGTGTTAGTCATAATGAAGCGCAGCGAGTAAGCTGAGCGGTTTGAAATGAAGATGAGAGAAGGAGTAAGATGAGGAGTAGAGTCTTGAATAGAGTCTTAGTGATGAAGAGGAGGAGTAGGAGAGTGTTAGTGATGAAGAGGAGGAGTAGGAGAGTGTAGGTGATGAAGAGGAGGAGTAGGAGAGTGTTAGTGATGAAGAGGAGGAGTAGGAGACTGTTAGTAATGAAGCGGAGTAGGAGAGTGTTGGTGATGAAGAGGAGTAGGAGAGTGTTAGTGTTGAAGATGAGGAGTAGGAGAGTGTTAGTGATGAAGAGGAGGAGTAGGAGACTGTTAGTGATGAAGAAGAAGAGTAGGAGAGTGTTAGTGATGAAGAGGAGAGGGAGAGTGTTAGTGATGAAGATGAGGAGTAGAAGAGTGTTAGTGATGAAGAGGAGCAGGAGAGTGTTAGTGATGAAGATGAGGAGTAGGAGAGTGTTAGTGATGAAAATGAGGAGTAGTAGACTGTTAGTGATGAGGAGGAGGGGTAGGAGAGTGTCAGTGATGAAGAGGAGTAGTAGTAGAGTATTAGTGATGAAGAGGAGGAGTAGGAGAGTGTTAGAGATGAAGAGGAGGAGAAGGAGAGTGTCAGTGATGAAGAGGAGGAGTAGGAGACTGTTAGTGATGAAGAGGAAGTGTAGGAGAGTGCTAGTGACGAAGACGAGTAAGAGAGTGTTAGTGATAAAGAGAAGAAGAAGAGTGTTAGTGATGAGGAGGAGGAGGAGGAAAGTTAGTGATGAAGAGGAGGAGTAGGAAAGTGTTAGTGATGAAGAGGAGTAAGAGAGTGTTAGTGATGAAAAGGAGCAGTAGGAGAGTGTTAGTGATGAAGAGGAGTACGAGAGTGTTAGTAATGAAGATAAGGAGTAGGAGACTGTTAATGATGAAGAGGAGTAGGAGAGTGTTAGTGATGAAGAGGAGTAGGAGAGTGTTAGTGATGAAGATGAGGAGTAGGAGAGTGTTAGTGATGAAAATGAGGAGTAGTAGACTGTTAGTGATGAGGAGGAGGGGTGGGAGAGTGTCAGTGATGAAGAGGAGGAGTAGGACAATATTAGTTTTGAAGAGGAGTAGGAGAGTGTTAGTAATGAGGAAGAGCAGTAGGAGAGTGTTACTGATGAAGAGGAGAAGTAGGAGAGTGTTAGTGATGAAGAGGAGGAGTAAGAGAGTGTCAGTGATGAAGAGGAGTAGTAGTAGAGAGTTAGTGATGAGGAGGAGGAGTAGGAGAGTGTTAGTGATGAAGAGGAGAGTGTTAGTGATGAAGAGGAGAGTGTTAGTGATGAAGATGAGGCGTAGGAGAGTGATAGTAATGAAGAGGAGGAGTAGGAGAGTGTTAGTGATGAAGAGGAGTAGTAGGAGAGTGTTAATGATGAAGAGGAGTAGGAATGTTTTCGTGATGAAAAGGAGAGTGTGATGAAGAAGAGGAGTAAGAGAGTGTCAGTGATGAAGATGAGGAGTAGGAGAGTGTTAGTGATGAAGATGAGGAATAGGAGATTGTTAGTGATGAAGATGAGGAGAATTTATGAGAGAGATGAGAGCAGTGAGGAAGAAGAAGCATGTCTATCGTGATGAATCTTGATACATAGCGTGATTAGGTCTGGATCAGACTAATAAAAAAAAAAAGAAACTTGTCACTGTTGAAGGTTTTATTTTTATTTTATGCACCTGATGGTGTTTAAATGTCATTTAGTGACTGTTTCCACTCGCTTTAACTTTTAGCTCCAAACATCCACTTTAATTCATTCAGATTTGTAGTCAAATCTTAGCTTAGTTTAGAGTTCAACACAACTTTAAACCTGCTGTCATTCAGAAATCACACCTCTGCCACTAGATGTCACTGTTTTCAAGGTTTAACTGGGGTTTATCTCAAACCTGCTGCAGACATTAAAATAAACAGTTTTATTAAAGCATTAAACACATATTAAAGCATTAATCCCCCACAGGCTGAACTTCCTCCATGCCAGGATTAAGATCTATGCTTCAGGGTGGTCCTTACAATTCTGCATAATATGATAAAATGCAACAAAATACAGTATTTATGTAATTACTGACATTAATTATGAACACATTTCACAACAGACAATTCTAAAGTCATAAAGATTAATGACAGAGAACAAGAGGAAGCTGTAAATAAGGAATACTGATTATGGTGGTGGACTTTTCTGAGGTGCTTTGTGCTTCGGCCTTTCCTCGGTTCTGAGTTTACCATGGTTAAAAGGACACTCCAAACGAAAAATAGTTTTTGCTAAATCTGCTGTGAATATGCCCACTCGTTTCTTAGCGTGTGTCTCAATATTCCTAAGAGTGATGTTTTCCAGTTTAGAAACTAAACTCCAGTTTAAAAACTACCCTCTGATCATGGGCGACGGAACCATTATAGCAAGAGGGGACATGTCCCCCCCACTCTCCAAAATCATACTGCCATATGAACAAAAGTGCAATAACACTTGGTTTGCAAACACTTTAAACAAATAATGAGCTTTTTAACAGCAGTGTTCCCTTTAGCACAGTTACGCAGCTGCAGTTCAAATATTTCGGTAAATCTCAAATTAAACATTAATGTAATCAAATCAAATATAAACCAAAGCTATTTGCCACTGCAGGGCATTCACGTTTTATCTAATTTGTTACCCTCAGACTCCAGAGCTTGGGCACCAGAGCCAGAGTTTGCTGATGGGATGAAACAGAGCTCACACATGCACACACTATGCTCTTAACATTACATCTTTAACTGTAAAATAATGCGAGTGTTGAGTAGTTTAACATTTCCATGGTATAATAAATTATTAAACTCTATGTATTTGAATGCAAAGTCACTAAAGTTCCTGTTGGTGTAATGGTCAGGCGTCCCATATAATCATAATTGTACATAAGATAATCCCATGTAAAGGCATCCATATAGTGTATAGTGCACAGGCAGCAATGCAAGCACATTTGTTTTGTTGAGGCATGGGGGAAAGCCTCGCTCTCTCTCTCTTTCTCTCTCTCTCTTTCTCTCTCTCTCTCACTCTTTCACACACATCTGTACTCACCACAATAACCACAAGGTGGCAGTAAATATTCCTGGTTCTGAGAAGGGTCCAGGAGAAGCTTTTCTTTAACAGACATCAAGTTTTTAACTGTAACTTTGTGTTTATTATGCCTACAGTCTGGTTAAAGAGTCTCCATGCGCTGGCGTTTTATATTAGCATATGTACGTTTGGAGTAAATCATATAGTAGGCTATATGTTCTGGTGCAGTACTACAATTACAATTAACCCCAAAAACACGTCTGCACAAATTCTGAACTAAAATGGTTCATTTTTGAGTCTCTGCTGAAAAATGAAATAGCCAGCCCTGCAGTTTGGGGAAAGTCTTTTTCCCTGGATCAAGCGCCAAAGATGAATTATTTAAACTGGCCACAGGCACTACATTTCCTTATCACAGAGAAATGGAAATGCCCG
The DNA here is from genome assembly GCA_037974365.1 of Hydrocynus forskahlii. NCBI lineage: Eukaryota > Metazoa > Chordata > Actinopteri > Characiformes > Alestidae > Hydrocynus > Hydrocynus forskahlii. The sequence goes on from JBBPCX010079800.1 coordinate 28,133, forward strand.
GAAGAAAACTCATGTCTCAAATCTACCTCAGCTTTACCATATCCAAAAAAAGATGGCTGCCATTGTATTGGTGACACCATGTAGTCTGTAATGACCTTTTAAATCTCTTGTCCTCCTTAAAGGGGAACTTTATTGCTTTGTATAATTCAATTAGTTCATATGTTTTTGCATAAGTGCACACCATCAATTCTGAATGTAACAAAAGCGCACAAGGCAGTTAACTGATGTTCACTTTGTGTTTGGTGTGCTTATGCACATTTCGGAAATGGGACAAACTGAAAAGCTTGGGAACACACTCACCAGAGCACAAAACAGTGGGAACTGTGGGACAGGCTGTCAGTGCTTCTTTCTCTTTTTCTCCTCTGTGAGCCAGAGGCCGATTAGAGGCATTTCTCAATATGGAGTCTGTCAAGTACAGGTCTTGCAAGCTCAGGAGTCTAGAATGGGAACAGCATTTAGAATAGCAGTGTTTATAATGACAGCTCAGCTCAAGAGTCTTGATTCTCACCCAACTGATATTTAGAATAAAATAACATGTAATTTTCCTTAAAGCAACCGGGGGGTTCCTAGAATTATTATTATTATTATTATTATTATTATTATTATTATT
>JBBPCX010079814.1:0-28735 GCA_037974365.1 Hydrocynus forskahlii
CCTTGTTTTATGATCTGGTTGTCTGTGCTTGTTTAATGATCTGTCTCTCTGTCTTGTTTTCCAGGCCCGTGTTCCTCCAGTATTATCTTGAGGTGGTGCACGCTTTGCACCCTCAGCCTGTATCCACGTTTCCTGGCCGTGTAAGCTTTGGAGAAGCTCAAGCCAGAGTCCAGTACTTAGTTTTCTTTGTTCGTTTGAGGAGCACGGGCCTTGTGTGTTCTTTGTAGTCCCTGTTTTCATGTATACTGTTTTCTGTGTTCTCGTTTTTGGTTAGAGCCGGGGTTTTGTGTTTTGTTTTCTGCTCTTGGTGTGTATTGTGTGTTTTGTGTTTCTTTATTTCTCATTAAATTAATATTTCATTGACCTCTGTGGCGTCCTCCCCTTTCCCTCTCCAGTACCAACCGTGACACACTGGTTAAGTCTTAGTTAATACTTTGTCAATCATTTGTTAGTAATGATCTCTTAGTTATTTCTCATCAGTAAATCATTAATAAACATATTCATCACACACAACATTAATAGATATGTTTATTCATGATTAACTGATGAGAAATAACTAAGAGATCATTACTAACAAATGATTAACAAAGTATTAACTAAGACTTTTTGAAATGGGTATTTCAAATACATGCATCATAATTACTGCCCATTCCTTATGATTACTATAAAGAAAAGGGTTTAAGGGATAGGTCTGTGTGTATTTCCTTTTTCAGATCTCCCTCTCTTGAGACTGAGAAAGAAAAGGAGATTCCAAATGAGCTGACTGAGAGATGTTTCAGAGAGCTGTTGGGTCGTGCTGCCTATGGCAACATTAAGAATGCTGTTAAACCAGTTCTTATGTAAGTGTGTACTGCATTTAAATGGGATTATCGTTTCATTTATTTTTACATTGCTATTCATTTTGAAAGCTGTACCTATTGAACTACCTATATACATATATACTGCCAGGTGCCCTGGGCACAAACACAGACACACAGATGGCTGGAATCCGATGAAAAGTATTTATTTACAAGAAAAGGCTGCAGGTTCTTTCTGTGATAATTAGGGAGTGCAGGTGGTCGAATGACAGGTGATGGTTTGCAAGCAGTTGAGGTGGTGGCTGTGGTGCTGTCTCGGAAGGGGATCCAGTCCCGAGGTTCCCGGCACTTCCGAGCAATGACTTCAATTTCTCTCCACTCTGACGCGACCCTTTATATATGTCCCTGCTCCTCACTGACAGTGATCTTCTAATCACTGTCAGCCGGTTCTCGGTCTGCTGCACTGGCATCCTCTCCTTATATGGAGCAGGGGAGTCTCTCTCCCGTGCAGGCACATGCTAGAATATGCCACGGTACACCTCAAAGTTGTCTTTGGCATCTTGGTTAGCAGCTTTTGGGCCTCTTTCATGGGATCTGAGAGCACAAGGGAACCCTGTGGTGTCGACATTTCGCAAAATGCCAACAGCTCATGTGTTCCTGCGAGCAACCCTCGAGCCATCTCCTGCATAAACTGGGCCTGTTGTTCTCTGGTCTCCACTAAGTGCTGTAATGGTTTCAGGTGACAACGTTCTGGGGGTTACGTCAATGGTCATTACAATGCCTGCATTCTCAACAGCTGTGGTGCTGCCAGGTGCACTGTGTACAGACATGTGGACTGCTGAAATCTGGTGTAAAGATAGTGGATGAGAGGGCGTTGTCTGATCACCACCTCTGCCACAGCCGAGAGATGAACGCCTGCCACGTCATCCCGTAGGATCGGGAGCCTGCTGTCACAGTGTATACGGGTTCCATATTTATTGGCCCAATTATTTATAAGCACTCCTATTTACAAAAATCTCTCTAGATCAGGGGTGTCAAGCTCCGGTCCTGGAGGGCCAATGTCCAGCACAGTTTGATGGTTCTCCTTCTCAAACACATTCACTAAACCTGACAATTAACTGGTGAAGTGAACCAGGTGTTTCTGAGCAGAGAAATCACCAAAACGTGCTGGACCACGGCCCTCCAGGACTGGAGTTCAACACCTCTGTTCTAGATCATTCATGGTTCTCTCTGTACACTCTCCTCTTCGGCTGACAGAAAAGGCTTTTCTTCTGATATACCTTCCAAATCATTTTTGGCATCTGATGGTGGCTTTGGGAACTTGATATAATTGAATAGCTATTTTAAAACTATTCCCTGACTACAAAGATGTAGTGTGATGATTTTGGCAATGTTCTGCTGGGAAACTTTGGGTCAAGACATAATGTGGAAGCTACCTTAACACATACCACCTACCCAAACACTGTTGCAGATCAAGTATACCCCTTCATGGCAACAGTATTCCCTAATCATATCTCTCAGACCACACTCAGTTTATCCAACTTAAATCTTATTCATCTCAACCCTCTCCAGTTACCACAGGTGTCTCCCAGGCGTCTGTCCTGGGGCCCCTTCTTTTCATTATTTTTCTCATCCCCATTGGCTATATTTTCCGTAAATATAACATACTTTTTCATTGTTATATGGATGATACCCAGCCCTATCTGTCTAGTAAACCTAATTCCACTCTCCCACCTTCTTCCCTTTCTGATTGCATTAATGAATTACAATTTTGGTTTTCCTCAAATTTTCTTAAACTGAACAGTGATAAAATGGAATTTCTATTAATTGGTACCAAATCAACACTTTCTAAAATGGAGAGTTTTTCCATTACAGTTGACAACTCTCATGTCTTCCCCTCTCCTCAGATTAAGAGTCTGGGTGTCATCCTTGATAGCACATTATCTTTCCAATCTCATATCGGGAATATCACTCGGTCCACATATTTTCATCTACATAACATAAATCGCCTCTGCCTCTCCCTCACTCACAGTCTGTCTTAGTGTTTTAGGATGCAACACCATATGCCTTTGAGAGAAATATATTTTGTGTCAATAATGGCAGTGAAATGTGGGCAGTGACCTGCTTTGCCTGCTGTTTCCTGCTTGTCAGTGCTTATCGTTAATTTTCTTGTTAATGTTTCCAGGCATCTTGACAATCATTCACTGTGGGAGGGGAAAACCTTTGCTGTGCGCTGTTTCAAAATCATCATGTACTCCATTCAGGTAGCATTCAGACTGAGACTCAAATAGAACAAAGGGTGGAGAAATATCTCAGTTAACATTCATCAGTAGCAAGCAATAGGCAGTAAGATGCGTTATAATTTTTTTGTTATATAAATGTCTGCTACTTTTGTACTTGATGTTCTTCAAATAAATGTGATTTTCTGTGCAAATAAACAGTGACATTCATTCCTTAAAGTTTCATGTGCAATTTTGTGGTAGTACTATTTTTGGCATGCTTTGTTTTACATTCATAGATTGTCATTTTTTTTTCCTTATTAGTCTCAGCATTCACATCTGGTTATACAACAGCTACTTGGTCATTTGGATGCCAACAGTAAGAACTCAGCAACAGTGCGGGCTGGGATAGTGGAGGTGATCTCTGAAGCAGCAGTCATAGAGGCCAGTGGCTCAGTCGGTGTGTATGTGGGCTGATTCTGCACTGTTATGCCACTAGAGGGACTAATAAACCCTCTCACAAAGCCCTCCATTTGCTTTTATTGAGAATTATGAGTCTTATGTTTGCTTATTTATTTGTTTCTTTTAAGTAGGCCCTTTTTATTAACATTCTTGTTTTATGCATTAAGAATATTCATAATAAGAATAAGAACTATAAGAAATGTGTGCCGTTGTCCCTGCTGTTAAATTGATTGGAGATGTTTTTCCTCTACAGGGCCAACAGTGCTGGAGGTGTTCAACACACTCCTAAAACAGCTTCGACTCAGCGTGGACTATGAGCTCACAGGCTCATATGAATCTTACACCAGTGCAGGAAGCAAGGTGGTCAAAGTGCATGAGGAGAGGCAGCTCCAGGAGGCTGTCATTAAGACCATCGGTGAGGATTGATTTTGCGAACATGACCACCTTTAAGACTGTCAATGATCTTTAGCGATCTCAGATGAGAACCTTGACTCTTTACTGCTCCTGTGATTTGCTGTCAACTTGAAGGGTCATTTGCCAACACTCTGCCCACATACCAACGTTCCGAGGTCATGCTTTTCATCATGGGCAAGATTCCTGTGCCAGGAATGTATCCTGCACTGGGGTCTGCTGACACAGGGTGAGCTTTGTTTTCAAATGCAACTCAAAGTCACTCAAATACAGCACATTGCATTTTAATGAAAGAGTGAGAGAGGCAGGGAGGAACATTTTGTATGTTATGTTTTATTATAATAAAAGTATATAATAATAATAATAATAATAATAATACATTCAAATTAAATTATTATTACTGTTGTTTTGTTGTTGTTATTATTATGGTGTATAGTTTTAAAATTGTTTTACTTATAATAATATTTTACTTATAATATATAATAATATTATAATAATTATTTTTGACACTGAAACTCCTTTAAGGTTAATGTTTTAAAAACATTACTTATGGGACAAGTCTCTTACACAAGAGCTGACTCACACAGTCGGTTTCCGTTTTAGATTTGAAGGCAGCAGGATGATCCAGATTATGCTGCTGAAATCTCTACTGCAGGTAATATTATATATGTGCATTTTTGCACGTGTGTATTATTATTATTATTATTATTATTATTACCATCATTAGCAGATATCACTGAACACACTGACTACAGTACTTTAGATCTTTAGTGTCCCCCTCCCTCAGCCATGCTCCCCATCTCTCTCTCTCTTTCTCTCTCTCCCTCTCCCTTCCTGTCTGTCCTGTCCACAGGTGACAGCAGGTTTTCAGGCAACAAACATGCTGACAGCGCTGCCCAGTTCATTCTTGGATCCATTGCTGTCATTCACTCTGATGGAGGATGCTGAGATTCGTCTGCTTGTGCTGGACATCCTCATCAGCCTCATTGATCGGCATGGCAACAAGTTCAAGTTCTCTTCTCTTAGGTTGGTAATTTGAGACATGCTCCAGTAGTTAAGTAGTTTTTGTTTTTTCATTTGTTTGTCAAATGGAGTTCAACATATGCATATGTTGTGTGTGTCTATAGGAATTTTGAGGTAATTTGTTTGTTGTCATTTGTTCATTGTAAATATTTATTTCAGTTGAATAAACTCAGTTCAATTGCTTCGTACCAAGCAATTGTTTTTTAGATTGAACTGTCAAGCATTTTTACAGTGCTGTTCAGTAATAAGCTCTATATTTGCTTAATCATTATTCATTAAGTATACAATGTATTATTACATAAATTCATTTCTGTCTGTTTACAGAGTGTTCACAGACATCTCAGTGCTGAAGCTGAAAATGGACAAGTGCTCGCAGCAGGACAATCTTTTCATGAAAAAGCACTCTCAGAGGCTGTACCGGCACATCTTTTTGGCCTCTAAGGAGGAGAACAGCAGCCAGGAGCACTTTCAGTCTCTGTACGTGCTGTTGGGGCTGATCTGCGTAGAGCTCGCAAATGAAGAGGTGGTGGTGGATCTGATTCGACTGGCTCTAGCTCTGCAGGTGCTTTTTTCTTTCATTTTCATTAAAATCTATAGGGAACACACTTAAATATGAAAGTTGTCTGCTTATTTGCACATAGAAAATGTAGAAAAAAACAACATATGCAAACAACTGTATAAAGAGAATTAACACATTTTTAACAAATTCTTGCTGTAGTTTAACGGATACATTCTCTTATCAGGAGCTGGCATTGACTGAAGAGGCTCTTCCAGTCTATAATCGTTGTGCCATCCATGCCTTGTCAGCTTCATATTTGAACCTCATCAGTCAACTGACCACCGTGCCCACCTTCTGTCAACATGTCCATGAGGTGAGCTGGAGCTGAGGAGCTGAGATCTATGTCAAATACGCAGGGCTAGTGCCAGAATGCTTAAGAGATTGATGACAGTAATAGCAAACAACAGAAGTGAGCAGAAACCGTTTGATTTAATGACATACTGGTATTTCAGAAGGTTTTGAAAAGTCTTAAACTGTGTTTTGTCTTTCCACTGCTCCAACAAATGTCAGTTTTCGATCACAGGCCCAAACTCATATAAAGAATAAATCCATAATACTTTTACTCTGTAAAAATGTTGATATGGAAATAAAATCTTATTTTCTTTCAATTATGTGGAGTTAAAGTGTAATTAAATATTGATTCTTTGTAGACTTTTTATTAACTAATTGGAAGATAATGCAGTTTGGTTATTCTGAAGTTGCAGGAATGAGGTATGGAAGTCTGAACTTGCCACTTAAAAGTATAAAATGATATTTTTCTGATTCAAACTCAGAGAACGTGTCATCTCTCTTCTTTTTCCACAGGTGGTTGAAGCAAGACAGAAAGAGCTCCCTTTTCTGCTGCCAGAGCATGTATTTGTCAAGACTCCAAAGTAAGTTACATTCAGTTGCAACATGAAAGAAAGTCATATGGGTCAAAACCTTTAGTTCCCCACAAGTTCCAGTCTTTAGTGTTTAAAGAACTTAATATGTTTTGACATAATTCTGTGGGTAAATACAAACACATCTGCCAACCCTTAGTCATTACTTTCATATTATTATACTGTTCAAATCATGTAATTTTATGTTTACATTGTACTTTACGCAGTTAACTACATTTACGTTTACATTCTGTATTGACAGGTTTAAGTCTTCACTTCAAACATTATTAATAAAATTATCAATATAATGAAAATGAATTCATATTAATTACACCCTGCTTTTGTTATTGCTGGTGATAACTGTGAATGCTATGACTTAAATACACATCCCTTGTATGAAACATTTCCCAGCCATAATAGTTCAATGAGTTTTCTGTGTACCTAAATGTGATGATTTTAGGTCTGCTATTTCAGACTTCCAAAGAAGCTAGAGAAGATGGAAGTAGAGGTGTTGTTCTCTCAAGTTAAGATTGCAGAGATACTGGGTGGAAGCGGCTATAACTCTGAAAGACTGGCCACTCTTTACATCCCACAGTTCACAGGTTAGCCCTTCAGCTGAGTCCTCTCGTATTGTTCTGCCACGCTTGAATATGCTTTCCGATATCTATACAATTTAATGGATAAATGTAACTCTCCAAAATCCATATATTCAAAACTATAGAATGACATACCTCAGAGAAAATTTATCTAGTGGTGGATGTTCGTTGTGATTCAGATGAGGACAGACTGTCGAAAAGGAAGAGCATTGGCGACACAATTTCACTGCAGTTAGAAGTGGAGTCCAGACTCAGTCCAGAGAAAGAACAGGTGAAAGTGTTTATTACCCACAGATGAACCTGTGATTTTCTCTGTATATGTGTGTAATCACAACTACATGTCCCTGAACATGTGTGAGATTTTTTCTTAGTCTAATGGCAAGGAAAGTAAGAGAGAAGCCAGCAATAGCTTGAAAAATCGTGCAGGACCTGAAAGCACCGGGAACAAAAGTTACACAGAGAACAATAGCAATGAACTGCACCCCAGTCTCTGCCTAAACCAGATAGCTCTGGCTATTATTCAACTCAATGTTTTGAGACGGAACAGTTTTACATATATCCCCAGTAATGTATGGGAGCATCATGATTTGGGCCCTGTTCTCTTTAAACAGTACAGCATTTCACATTAATGGAAACATGAATGGAGTGTGTACCAAGATATAAAAGAAGAATTCCATTTTATCTGGAATAAAAGTTAGAAAATTGATGTTTCAACAAGACAACACTCCCAAACATTACTCAGACCTAGTGTTTAAAAAGGTGATACTTTCATGGCCCAGCTAGTGTACAGACTGGATTGCCACCGAAAATGTATTGAGGATTTAAAAACAACTGTGAGTTCAACAGAGGGAGCCACAAAACCTTGTGGAAATTTAAAGACTGAAGGAACAGGACAGAACTTGCAATTCTACGAAAAATGATTTACTTACCACAGACTTCTCTGAGGTGTAATTGCTAACAGTGGCTTAGCAACAAAGTACTGATGTTATTGCTTTATGGTGCCTGAATACTTTTTCCATCTCCATTTCATGTTTAAGTCTGACTTAGTTTATATGTATGAATACATGCTTTTTTATACTTTGCCTTTGGCAGAGGTACAAAAGTTAGAATACAGAAAAATGTAATTTAAAATATGAATTGAAATATATTAAATAACAAAAATTAAAGCACCTGAAGTTAAATTCTTTCCTTATAGAAATCTCCAGCCGAGCAGATTACATTTGAAACTCTCAAACAAGCCATTGGTAAGTGAATAGTATTTAAAATACCACAGAGTAATTTGCCTCATATGTAAGATGAATTAAACACAATCTTTGTTTATTTCATGTGTTGTGTGTGTCTGTGCGCAGCAGACAGTGTGAGCTTGGAGGAGCAGGAGAGGGAGCGTAGGAGGCGAGTGGTAGAGAGGTTTCAGACAGCTCCATTTGAGGAGATTGCGGCTCACTGTGGGGCCAGGGTTAGTTAAACAGTCTTTTGTTTTGCAAACAATTTTTATTACAATTATTTTATTGGGTGCATCGCTGTTATTCTGTGGTGTATGTTTTACTTTGAAAAAATGTTTTAAATAAATATTACTGTCCCTTTGGCTAGTGATGTCTAACATTAGTCAATTACTTTTTGTAGGCTTCACTGCTACAGAGTAAACTCAACCAAATCTTTGAAATCACAGTCAGGTAGGTACTTGAGCATATATTCAAAGCATTTGCCTATGCACTAAAAAGGTAGCATTGAATTTTTTCCATCAAAATGTGTTTCAGCTTAACGTTACTTGATAAACATTACTATTACAAGCAAATTAAATTGGTTACTTTTAGAGTACAGACAATGAAACAAACCTGCAAAATATGCAAAAGTTTATTTGCTGTATTTGACATATTGTTTAAAAATAATCAAAGTTGACATGTTCTACATTACAAAAGTTGACATGTTTTATATTTTGTGTAGTGTCTTTTTTAATCTGTTATTTTCAACAAAAATTGCAATTTGCAGAAAAGTGTCATATTTAAATTTTACTGTCAAATTTTTTATTCATGTGAAATAACACATTTTCCTATGTGAAACACTTTCAGATTTGTTAACATCAATATAATTAAGGAGAAATGTAATTATGTAATTATGACCCAAAATAAAAGACACAAGGGCAAGGGAAACAAAGGACTAAAGAACCAATACATTCGACAATGAGGCAGATAAAAAAAAAAATACTCACACCAGCAAGGGATGAACAGAAAGGCTTTATAATGGCAGACACCGGTGGAAACTAACAAAACTCACCTGGGTTGGATGCAAAAGCATGACTAAATTCAAGTCAAGTTTATTTATGTAGCCCATTATTTGACACAAAGATCATTCAATATGCTTTACTGGGATATAATAAACCTTGCATAAAAATAGTAGGAAGTAAAAAAAAACCCAACAAAGATATGGAAGAATGCATGGAAAATCAATAAAAGAAGATTAAAAGTGCAATGGAAGTGAGGAGGAGAATAATGTGTTTTTAGCGGCATTTTAAAGCTTGCTACAGTTGCTGAGGATCTAATACTGATGGGCAGTTGGTTCCAGCTGCAGGCAGCATAGTGGCTAAATGGCATTTCACCACGTTTAGTTTTAGCTGTTTTCACCACTAGCTGACCTGCTTGTGCAGATCTAAGAGACCTACCAACATTATATCAAAGATGTATTTAGGGGCCAAACCATTGAGTGACTTGTACATGATCAGATAAGAGGGAGTGATTTACCATATCTATGGAATTTATGACTTCCCAATATGTCTTTCCACACTTAACTTTAGGATTTACAACCTCCTAGTTATATGGTCCTTTGTCTTCCATGTATAGCAGAGAACAAAGGCCCGGCTTTTGGAAGATGATTTGAATTTACCCCACTATACGAGCATTCATGAACAGAATGACAGAAAAAAACACGACATGGCTTCAGCTACAGAAGCAGCATCATGTACAAGCTTCTGAGATTAAGATAAAATTTGCCAGAGGAACATGTTATATTAACTCAGACTCACTACACTGACTGGAAATCACCTTGAAACTTACCATGTTAGTACGTTAAAGAACTAGAGAAAGGGAGAGAAAGAGAGTGCATGCAACAGACTGGGGTGTCCACGTGTATATGAAAGCGAAATGAACATAGTAGAGCATTGCACTAAGATTCCTTTGTTAAACCGGCTGACGTAATCAACCAAATACTGGAGTCTGGGCACATTGAACAGGAGCTTCACCGAACCATGGCACCCTGAGCAGGGCGGTTCATGGCTCGAGGTGCGATCTTTGAAGATCATGGTGGTTTCTTTCTGGTAAAGTCCGGCTGACTCAGGAAGAGAGGGAAATTTGCCATGGTCCAGCTGGCCATGAACCCTGAAATCAGCTGTTAGGTTTACGGTTGAAACACTGTGGCTAGCTAAAAATAACAAATGTGTTCTGATTGGTGGAGGTTTAGCTGTGCTACACAGGGACCAAGTGCAGAACAAAGACCTGGATTCTTACACAAATAGGAGGCTGCAGGCACCTAGTCTCCTTAGTGACGTCACCATGGTAGCAGTAAGTTCTGAGAACAAAGACTTGTAGAAGTAAGTGTCACGAGAAGAGTCAGAAAGCTGAGTCGAACGCCCAATGTAGCGTGACGGAAGAGCCCAAACGCGGAAAACACGAGAGAGCCGGTTAATCACGTGGTTATTCTAAGAATGCTTCGAGCGGAGTAGAGATTCCCACCAAAGGAACCTTCGTTCTCAAACACACACACAGAAGGTAAGAGAGGCAAGTTGGACTCTTACGAGTCAGAGTACTCATGGTACCGAGAGTTGAGGGCTTGAGTAGAGGACACGTCGATGGCATTGTAACCAATGTCTGTGTGTGGAGGAACTCCGACTTCCTGCTTAAATACTGTTGACGTGAGTCATTTCTGAGACCGATTGACTTCACGTGATCTGGTGTGTGTGACAGTAAGTTCTGAGAACAAAGACTTTTAAAAGTCTCACTTGATGTGATGCTACATATGTGGTGTCTGATTACTGTCACAGTAATTGCCTATTAAGAGATTAGAGATAGGACTATAAGGGCAAAAGTATCCAAGTTGTGCTTCTTCAGGAGGGGTTTAATAACTGCAGTTGCAGCTGTACAGGAAAAATGTTTGAATTTAGTAAGCCATTCACAATATGCAACAGCTCCTGCGCTAAGCTACCAAAACAAAAAATCTTGTAGATATAATGACCAGGAAGTATGTAGATACTGATATTGATGTGTTTTAATAATTAAGGTGGATGCATCAAATTGCTACATCTGAATGAATTTGTGTTTTTGTGATTTTTCAAACCCAGGACAGAATTTGGGCAAAGTTATAAATAGAAAAAACTATCATAATAACAATAACAATAGAACAATAACAATATTTAACATGTCATGTTGATGCGAGCAAGGAGGACGCAACTGCGGGAGAAACTTCAGGAACAAAAAGAGTTTACATTTCAAGATGGCGGTGCGCTAAGGACACACTCAGGAGCAAACAATAGCAAATGTACGCTCCATTGACAACAAAATGGACCACTTAAGACTGCTCCTGACCTCCCAGAAAGAGATGCATCACTGTTGTGTACTAATCTTCACCAAGACGTGGCTGCACGAGGGCATCGCTGATTCCGTTACCCAGCTACAAGGGCTAGCCCAGTTTTGCTCAGGCAGGTCAGCTGCATTGTCGGGCAAGACGCGAGGCAGGGGCTGTGTGTTTACATCAGCAAGGAATGGCGCACAAATGCAGCGATCGCCACAGCACACTGCTCGGCTCTGTTGGTGATTCCAGCAGTGAAATGCAGACTTTTCTACGTCCCCAGAGAGTTCACTTCAGCTATTGTCGTGGCTGTTTACATTCCTCCTAGTGCTGACGCTAGTGATGCTAAAGCTAATGACGCACTGGAGGAGCTGCAAACCGCTCATCCCGATGGACTTTTCATAATTGTGGGTGACTTTAACAATGCATCTGTAAAGGAAGTCCTGCCAAATTTTCACCAGCACATTGACTTCACCACATGTGGGTATAACATGTTCGACCATGTCTACACAAACATTTCCTGTGCATACAAGGCTGCAGCCCATCCCCATCTGGGAAAATCAGAACACGTTTCCATCCTCCTCACCCCAGGATACAGACCCATACAGAGACGCACCAGACCAGTCCTGAAGCAAGTAAGAACATGGCCTCAGGGATCCATCCCTGCACTACTGGACTGCTTTGAACGCACTGACTGGGACATTTTCAAAGAGGCTGTCACCTATGACAGTGCGATGGACCTGGAGGAATACACAGCCTTAGCCACTGGGTATATTGGCAAGTGCATCAAGGATGTCACTGTCTTCAGAACTGTCACCAGCCGAGCAAACCACAAGCCCTGGTACACTGCAAAGGTGAGGGCCAGAAACACTGCAAAGCGTGCATATGCACAGAGGATCCATGTCCACTTCACAAACTCCAAGGATGCATGACGCATGTGGCAAGGAATACAATCCATCACAGACTATAAATCAACTCCTCAGGCATGCAGCAGTGATGCCTCCCTGCCAGAGGCACTGAATTAATTCTATGCACGTTTTAAGACACAGAATAAGGAACCAGCGCGGAAAACCACCCCTCCTCCAAATGAGCAGGTCCTCTGTCTGCCCAAGGCTGATGTCAGGAGAACTCTGAGTAGAATCAACCCACAAAAAGCTGCAGGGCCAGACAATATACCAGGACGTGTTCTTAGAGAATGTGCTGAACAGCTCACAGACATCTTCACAGACATCTTTAACGCATCCCTGAGCACAGTGGTGGTTCCTCTCTGCCTCAAAACTACCAGAATCATCCCAGTGCCCAAGAAGTCATCAGTGTCCTGTCTGAATGACCACTGGTCCGTTGCACTCACCCCCATCAAGAGCGCTTTGAAAGGCTGGTACTGAGGCACATGAAGGCACACTGCTCAGAGCAGCTCGAACCGCTGCAGTTTGCATACCGGACAACTTTTCTTAAAGGACAGCTACGTCAGAATGCTGTACATAGACTTTAGCTCAGCATTTAACACCATTATTCCGCAGAACCTGGAGGGGAAACTAAACCTACTGGGCATGAACACCTCACTCTGTGACTGGGTCCTGGATTTCCTAACAAACAGACCTCAGTTTTTCAGTATTGGAACTAGCACCCCCAGGACCATCAGCCTGAGCACCAGATTGCCACAAGGATAGATGCTCAGCCCACTGCTGTTCACCCTGCTGACGCATAACTGTGCTGCCCAATTCAGCACAAACAGTGGTGGGGCTCATAAGCAATAATGATCCATGAGTCCGTGTACAGAGAGGAGGTCAGACAGATGGTGGACTGGTGTCAACACAACAACCTGTCCCTGAACATCCACAAGACAAAGGAGCTGGTCATGGACTTCAGGAGGAACTCCACCCTGTACACCCCACTTCATTTAGGCTCACACAGGGGAGCTTGACACAAACAACCAATAGGAAGACAGAACCAATGAAACTTAGACAAGACTAAATATAGACACTTACACAGGACAGGTGAGCCTGGTGCCTAGCAACCCAGCTGACGAACGAACAGGAAACTAAGCTGATCTGGGCCGCTGGGGGGTGTAGTTGAGATGGCCCAGCTATGACATAACAATTATTTAAATTAAATATAATTAAACAATTTTCTTAAATAAAAAATATTAAAATTTTTCTTAAACACTAAATTATCACTCCAAACTACAATACAAAATGTCTCCCCTTCAGTGTACTCCTTTTCAGGCATTGAAAAAAGAATAAAAAAAAAACAATGAGTGAAAATAAATAAAGTGCAAATGACTAAACAACCCCCAAAGCCTTGATATATTTTAAAGAAATATTCTCAGAAGCCCCTGTGTCTAGGGTTGGGGATTTCTCTCCTCCTCTCTCCGTTTCTGTAGTGTATTCTTTCTTATGATTTTTCATATGCTTGTCACGATGTCCCCTGACTCTCCAATGAGGGCAGGCGCAGAGACAGGCTTCCTTTTTCATTTGTCTTTCTTTATTTTCCAAAACGTAACATAACAAGGCTTGAGGGCCAGAATCCAAAAACCAAAAGGAGAGAAGGGAACTTAAACAATACCATTCAGAATGACAGTCAGGATGATGGTGTACCGACAACCCATGGCGGTCCCTAAAGAACTTAAATACAAAACCCAAAACCCCATAATCCAATAAGAACACAAACACTAAATTAAAAAACCTAAACAAAACCTAACTACAAAAACTAACCAAGTGCGGCCTCCTTCGGAGCTCTCCAAGACCCCAGTACCACCCCTCAAAAAAAATTCTGGGGGAGACCCCCAGCCGCTGGTGGGGTTTCAGGCCCTGCTGGTGGAACTGAAGGCCCATCTAGTGATGCTAAAGGCCCATCTAGTGATGCTAAAGGCCCATCTAGTGATGCTAAAAAGCCCTGCAGTGGAGGCTAAAGGCCCTGCTGTGGAGGCTAAACTCTCTGTAGCTGGCGTTGCTGGGCTCAGGGGTGAGGCGGCTTTGCTCTGAGACGTGGCAGCTTGGCTCTCAATAGCACGCACCGGGGGCAGCGACTGAATCGCCAATGCACGCAGTGTCCTTGGGCCCTCAGATACTTGGCCAGATGTCTGTCCCGTGGTAGCTGCCTTGTCTGCGATCATCCCCCTGAACTCCTTTGTTATGCACTGCAGCAGCGCTAGATGCGGCTGTAGCTGGGATGCCTTGAGGAGCTGCAAGTCTGACTGCATCTCCTCGCGGAGCACTTTCTCCTCAGGCCCGCACACCACTCCACCCTTGTCTGCTGCGCCTTTTGTTGGTTGGTACATCTGTCACAGCTTCTGTGTCTTTCTTTATTTTCCAAAGCTTAAAATAACAAAGCTCAAGGGCCAGAATCCAAAAACCAAAAGGAGAGAAAGGAACTTAAACAATACCATTCAGAATGACGGTCAGGATGACGGTGTACCGACAACCCATGTCGGTCCCTAAAGAACTTAAATACAAAACCCAAAACCCCATAAACCAACACGAACACAAACACTAAACTAAACACAGCTGTAACTAATAAGAAATGAAAACCCATACCTTCCATAATAAAAGTCCCAAAACAAAACCTAACTACAAAAACTAACTGCCTCTAGCAGCAGTTGACGGGACATGACAATGCTTATATAAATTTGTCGTGATTCCACGGTATCTTACAGCCTTTTTACAAATTAGACAACTTGCTGTTGTTTCGTTGTCGATTTGAAAATATCACCACATGGCGCTCCTCCTCCTCTCTGATATTCCTCTACTCCATGTGAGTGTGTGTGCTGCTGAGTGACAGTACGACGTCAAAACACGAGAGGGGGCAGAGTGTGCCGTTCCGTGCTGTGACTGGAGAGGCTTTTGAAAGCATCAGCACTAAAGTATCAATCTCATTGCACTGGTATCTATCAATATATGTTGGTACCGAGATTATCGATATTTGGATTGATCCGTCCACCACTAGTAAATGCAACTGGGGATTTGGAACCTCCCTACTGTAACAAATATAGCACGAGTGTTCTGAGTGTTCCTGTTGAACGCTATTAGAGAAATATGCCTTTCTAGCTCTGCCCAACGTTGTAGCTGTGGAGTCTCTCTTTGAAAATGTCATAGTTGACCTGAGGTTTAGTTTACCTCCAACAGCGCTCAGCTTTCATGCATTCTGTCTTTTGATTTGTTACTGCTATGCAATTTCTCCATGGTGTTTTTTGCTTACCAGTGATAGATTTGACCTTTAGGGGGCAAATAAAATCAAGGAGGATTAAGACATTCTTCTACAAACTGCTGATACACTTGGAATCCTAGATATGGCTTTAGCCTAGGTATTTTCATTAGTATACCTTTTTTGACAGTTCTAGAGCTAATTTGAATGACAGGAGAAACCTACACATCAAAGAAAACAAGTGATCAGAGCCACATCTAAAACATACAGAGAAGTAATATTGAGGCTTTTACTGATACCGAGTCCAGTGTATGACCAAGCATATGTGTGGGATGGGTCACAGTAATTTTTTTGGCTCTGCTGTCGTTAAGATGACAAAAGACACCACCGTGACAAAAGACAAAATCATTAACAACATTGAATGAATAAAATTTGGACAGGACTTCGGTAGCCTGTATATATTTACAAATAGAATTCTTGGTGAACATTATATGACTACAGAGATATACAAAAGAGCTAAATTTACCACAAAAAAATGCTTGTGTACAAGAGTGTTTTGGTTACACTAGATTTGTCCTGAAATTTGTTCTAAACATATCCTGAGGCTTTATTTTTATTATTTTTATTATTATTTCCTTTGATTTATTATGGAAATACCACATTGCACTCACTTGACTTGTAGAGTTGGGCATTGGGGATTACAGTTGGGGAGGAGGGGTGGGAATTTGGTTGTCTATTTCTGTTTATCTGGTTTTTGCATAAGTGTGTGGTTTATTACTATTTTGGTTAGATGTCTGTATTTCTGTCTATTATGAGTTGTATTTATTTTTGTGACTATTGTAAACCGCCCCCACCTCACCACCCCACCCCATCCCCCCACCCCCATCTGTTATGGTATTATCCACGCCCCTGGTTTAATGAGGTGGAAACCCCATTTCATTCTCTTGGTAACGTGTCATGATGGTGAGCGGAGCAGAGATGAGAAATATGAGACCTGTATCTGTGTTATTTGATCTGTGTGCAGAAATACACATGCCTAAACCTCGTTTTGGTGTCATGCCGTCATTGGTACACAAATAAAACAACACAATGCAGATACAAGTCTGTTACACTTGTACTGAAATGAATTTCTATATAACGCACTTACATCTCCGCAGGGCTGTGGGGATGGGGAAAGAGACTCTGAGTAGGTGGATGAGATACACGTCGCTTCTTAGGTACAACCTGAAGCCTGGCAGCCATAGACTAAAAAAGCGCAGCCCCTGCTGAAGATGAATCCTCCGTTTTTCTTAGGGAATGTTGCATACTGTGATGCAGAGAGGGTGGAGTACAGCGAAAGTGTGTTTGGTTATTGGGGGAGTTCAAAGCTCTCTTCATGAGGGGGAAGTTTCTCAAGCAGAGAATAGTGTAGCTGTCAGTTCTTGCCACCTTCCTCAAGATGTTGGCTTCAGGAGCAGAGTGTTCTTCCATACCTGTGCAATTCTTGCTTAGTGAGCTCCTAATGATTCTAATGTAGAGAGGTTCTCAAGTCATAACATCATTTTAGTGGTCAAGTTTAGCCTCTCTTTCTGTACCAGGCTTATGAAACATGTTTTTTTTTTTTTTTAATCAGAAATGCATCAGGTTAAGAGTGTTGTGGATGCTGTCTTTCGATCAATCCTACAGGCACTACAGTGGGGGAAATAATTATTTGATCCCCTGCTGAATTTGTAATTTTGCTGACTTACAACCAAAAATCAAGAAAAAACATGTTACATAAAAGTTATAAATTGATTTGCATGTCATTGAGCGAAATAAGTATTTGATCCCCTAGAACCCAGCCAGACATCTGGCTTCCACAGACTGGCTGTGTGCCATGTTGCACACAGATTACAATCAATCTATCAATTACAGATACTCCTGATCTTAACTCGTTATGTGTATAAAGCACACCTGACCACAGAATCAGTTTCTTCCATTTCAGCCTCTCCACTGCCCTGGGCAAGACCAAATAATTGTAATAAGACGTCATGGACAAGATTGTAGACCTGCACAAGGCTGGAATGGGTTACAAGATCATCAGCAAGAAGCTTGGTGAGAAGGTAACAACTGTTGGTGCAATTATTCGGAAATGGAAAAAAATATAAAATGACCATCAATTGCCCTCAGCCTGGAGCTCCATGCAGTATCTTGCCTCATGGGGTGAGGATGATCATGAGAAAGGTGTGGGATCAGCCCAGAACTACACGGGAGGAGCTAATGATCTGAAGGCAGTTGGGACCGCAGTCACTTAGAACACCATTGGTAGCACACTACATCATAATGGCTTGAAATCTTGCAGTGCCCGCAAGGTCCTCCTGCTCAAGAAAGCACATGTACAGCCAGTGTTAAGTTTGCCAGTGAACATCTAAATGATTCAGAGAAGGCTTGGGAGAAAGCACTGAGGTCAGATGAGAGTTGAGCTCTTTGGCATCGACTCGACCCGCCATGTTAAGAGGAAGAGAAATGTTGAGTATGACCCGAAGAACATCCCCATAGTCAAGCATGGAGGTGGAAACATTATGCTTGGGGATGTCTTTTTTTCTAAGGGTACAGGATGACTTCATCACATTGAGGGGCCAATTGATGGGGCCATGTACCGTAAAATCTTGGACGAGAACCTCCTTCCCCCAGCCAGAACACTGGAGATGGGTTGTGGTTGGGTCTTCCAGCATGACAATGATCCAAAACATACTGCCAAGGTAACAAAGGAGAGTTAAAGAAGAAGCACATTAAGGTCATGGAGTGGCCTAGCCAGTCTCCAGACCTCAGTCCTATAGAAAATCTGTGGAGGGAGCAGAAGCTTCGAGTTGCCAAGCAGCAGCCAAGAAACCTAAAGGATTTACAGAGTTTCTGTGAAGAGCAGGGTGCCAAAATCCCTCCTGAGATGTGCGCAAACCTGACTACTAGAAACATCACTGCTGTGCTTGTCAACAAGGGTTTCTCCATCCAAGTCATGTTTTGCTTGGGTACCAAATACTTCTTTCACTCAGTGAAATGCAAATTAATTCATAACTTTTTTGTAACACGTTTTTTCTTGATTTTTTGTTGATATTCTGTCTCTCTACATAAACATGAAACTACCTCATAAATTAGAGACTTTTTTTGTAGGTCAGCCAACTTACAAATTCAGCAGGGGATCAAGTAATTATTTCCTCCACTGTACGAAGTTCAGGTAAAAGGAGGAGAAAGGCAATGTAAACAAACAAATGTGGGAGAGGTGATCACAAACACAAGAGAGGGAGAAAGAGCGAGCGGAGTACACACAAGGGAGCCTAGCAAGAGGTATAGACCCACGGAAGAGCAGAGTGAGCAGGGGGATAGACATGGGATAGAGAGCAGAGAGAGAGGGCAGGCACACAGGAAAGCATATACAAATAAAACGGAATTACACTGAATTATTAGTCTCTGGGCGACTGTGATGTCAGATCATTATTCATCAAATGGCTTTTTTTCTGTTTAGCTTGCTTGCAACGATAAACATGTATTTTCACAAATAATTTGAAATTGAGCTTGAAATAACATTGAGTTCAAAAGATAGAGTGTGACTGAAGTTCACATGATTGACACTTCCCCCCTCTCTCTGTCTCTCACTCTCTTCTTTCTGAAATCAATAGGCCTCCCCCTAGTCCGTCTGGTTCTGTTGGGAATGGACATGGACAAAGCCACTCTGTACCAGTCTTCGAGATGAAGTTTCCTGACCTCTGTGTGTACTGAAGCTGCAGCAAAATCTCCCTGATGCAGCATATGTTTTCTTCCCTGGTGAAGGTGGCATTGCCTGCCTTCCAAATTATGTTATTCCAAATGACATAAAAAACAGTGACAGAATGTACCTGTGTTCAGTTTATCAAATAGATCAAATAGAATTCTAGAATAGCATTTATCAAATAGAATGGCCTACAGTGAATTGCCACATTTGGGCTGTGCCCGTTCAGAGAGGAGGCGCAGACGCAGACTTCCATACTTAGATACTTTATTATAATACAAAACAAAGGAGGCATGAGGGCCAAAGCTCAATAACAGGAATCAAACTGAAAGGAACACAACCTAAGGTAGAGTGAGGGTGGACTGACAAAACTAAACTAAAACAGAAACAGCTTTATACAAATGTGCACAAACCAAAGACCAATGAAAACACAAACGTAATTATTCCTAGATTCCTGGCCTGCTCAGAACCCTTATTCCTAACCCTGACCAGGGATGAGACCACACCCAACGTTAACATAAAAGTCCCCATAATTCTAGTCCAATGGTGGCCTCTAGCGGCCGCCGACTGGGAACATTACATGAATACATTTTTCATGAGTGTCCTTGAAGTAGACTTGACCATGCATTTGACCATAATATGTGAAATGAGACGGGTACTATTGGGGCTACCTAAGACTGACTGATGACAGTGGATATTTGTGATTGTTGAGATTATATACAATTGTTTAATTATTGCTGGGCAGATTTTGTTGATTAAAATGATCTCACTATACTGGGAGATTATTTTGCTTTTTTCAAGAAATATCCTTGAATCAAGCAAATATATATACAGGTATACTGAAATAATTTCACTTGAAAAATAAAAAAGTCTAAAAATGATTTCTTAATAGGGAGCTCCTGCGTGCCACAGCTGCCTATACATCACCCAGACATTGAAAGTTCAATTCCCTGGCAGTGCCACAGTCATCCGTGGCCATGTGTCCAAGAGAACATAATTGGCATGGCACTCTCGGGGCAAGCAGACTGGTGCTCCCTCTTTCCTATTACTCAGCACATGGCTTGGTTAGCAGTTGGCTTTCATCTCCAAGTGCATTAATCTTTCTGAAAACATAGATTTTATGGGACTTATGCCAGTGCTGGTACCATCACGACTAGAGAAGTTCTAACTAGCAAATGGAATAGCAAATGGCTAAAATGAGCTAGAAAATTTGGAAAAATGCAGAAAAACAAGAAAAATAGACGAGCTTGTAATGATCTTACAGCATTCTCAAAGAGAAAGGGTAGAGAACTAGATTTAAGATAACTGCTCTTGCCAAGATATGTAGCAGTGCACAATACTACTATTATTTATTTATTTTTGCTAAACTACTACTTGCTTTTGTTAAAACTGGTGAAGGTAGTGACTATATCTGCTCACACTTTACTTTCAGACAGGTACACAATGGAATAGTGCAGTAGTGCAATTCTATTGTGTTACATAAAATTACGCCACCATATGTACATGAAAGTAACTAAGAGATTTAAAGGAGACATGCCTATTGTGTGGTAATAGATGTTTTTATTTGTCTTTTCCATAGGTTGCCCCTGTGTTGATTTCTGAAAGACTATGTCATGACAAGAATCAGTTTTATGTATTTAACTGTATGGAAAGGCTCACTGCAGTGAGTAGGTTGGAATAAATATTTATCATGCTTGTTTTAAGTAGTGATTTGTATTGGGAAGCAATTATACTTATGGCCAGACCAATCTCTTTATATTCTGGTACCCTAATGGTTTCCGAACAATCACATTTGTGAGTATAGTTCATGTAATGATTTATTTCAGTCTGAACTGTTCGACAAATATTGAAAATAATTAATGATGATAACTGATAATCACTAGTTGCTGTTAAATTATTTTTTCTGCAATGACACCAGGTAAAAACATAGACAGTATAGGGATGTTCTTTTGCTAGGTTGCACCTCAATTAAAATTATGTGTTCATAAAGTATTTTACTACTAGTATGTCAGCAGAATTCATGTAGTTATTAAGTTTATTAAGTAATTGAGATTTAACGCCTGTAGTCCAGTGTTTTTGTTCAATGACTGTCCATTTTGACATGTAAATGTGTCCATGTATGTTGTTTTAATGTGTCTTACTCATTGACCTATATAGCAATGAGTGTTTTCTTATGGTAAAAAATATGTCTGATCTGACAGAACTGGATCATGCACACATAATAGGCAGCCATTCTGTTCATTAATATGTCAATCTTTTTGACTCAAGAAATTGACTCAGTACACATCCTAGACAGAGAACACACTTCTGTATATTTTAATGTGTAATTAGTGGTTATTTGCTGAATTTAACATGGGAGAAAAACTAATCATACAAATGTGGCTTGTGCAAACTGGCATGTTATGACACATTATATTTTGTAATTTTTTCCTGCAACATTTTAAATAAATAAATATAGCTGCATAAGATTTTCTCTGTAGGGGATGCTTTAACTTATTTTCACTTATAAACTCAACAAAACAAACTGTAATGGGGTGTCAATATTTTAATAATTTTAAGGCAAGGTAACCCATGTCTTTGGCAGATATTGCAAACTGTTCAAAAGTGGAGTGGCAAGTAGTTTTGCATGCACGAAAAAGTGTTTGTTCACTTTCTTTTACCCTTTTCAGTCTCTGCATGCCCAGTGTCTTGTTTGTCTAGCAATCGTCAGAGCATTTGGAAATGCATTTTAATCACTGTGAAAGGAAATATACCTGTATTCCATATCTGTTTTGCCTATCCTCAACAGTTATTTTATATGTGGCTTCTTGAAGAGTATTATATGTTGGTGTAAATACATGTCATAAAGGCTATATATGAACCGGCTATATATGAACCATTAAAAAGTTAAGTTTCTGAAATTAGTGGCTTGGTCTGTTTAACTGACATTTAATTGGCAACCATTATGTGATTAGCAACATTATAAATATTGTAAAGTACTTTATGGGTTTTTCCACTAGAAAGAATCAGGTTGTCATTATCTGCTTGAAATATAATTCATCTATAGTTGAAATTTTCATATTTTACAGTATTGTACATCTTAATAAATAAAAATGCTTCATCCTTATCCTATAACAAACATTTAATCACCACAGCATTTCTATGTACAATAATAAGTATTTATTGTTGGTTATGTTGTAAATGGCTGACTACCTTTTACTGTCTACGATAGGCCTACTTTTCAAAGAATATAAATTATCTGCGGCGAATAAAAACCATTCTCCCTCTCCCTCTCTCTCTCTCTCTCTCTCTCTCTCTCTCTCTCTCTCTCACACACTCTCTCTGTCTCGCTCCATAATGCATTTAATGTAATAGTTCCTCTCTTGTATTTTTGTATTTTTATTGGTCCTTCTTCTGGTGTCCGTCTTTGTTGATGACATTTTTGAAGAGTGTGAGCAATGGCTTCTTGCTGCGCTCGTCCCAAGACTTCATGAAGCCTCCATAGCGTTTACTAGCTGGGGGCCCACTCCAGCGAAAGTGGTTCATCTTGTAGGAACCGTCTTTCTTCTCCTGCTGGCTGAATGAGCTGTCCCGTGGGTCAGAGTCAGATTCACTGATGGCCAACTCGCGCCTCATCTCAGCTGGCAGAGCCTCGGCTGACTCCTCCTCCACTCCGCTGTTGTAGACCTTGATGGGCCGGCGCTTGCGGCCCACAGGCTTGCCCCAGCGGAAGTGTTCCATGGAGTAGGAGCGTTTGTCTTCATGCACTGGGCTGGATTCTAGAGCTTCTCCCTCCAGTGGTGGGGAGAAGGCAACAGCAGAGAGTGCTGCATGGACCTCATTGGGCACAGGTTCCAGGAAAGGCTGGAGATGGCCATTTCCAGGATAGAGAGGAGACTCTGCTGTTAGTTCAGACTTGCACAACTTAATACATTCCTGGGAAAGAAGCATAATAGATCAGTCCAAACTACAGACAAGGTATTTCTTTAATCCAACAAGTTTCTTACAGGACTCTGTCTTTGTCAACTTTAACATTTCTTATTATGAGTATCAGAATTAGCTTTCCACAGGAACTGCCTGTGTGAATTTAGAGAGTCTGTAAAGGTTCTAAACCAATAAAATAGTCTAGATCTATCCAAGAACCATTTAGAAAGAGTAGCTGAAACATTCATCCAGTTGAGTAACTTAATTGCTATGTGTCCAGTATTCGTAAAATTATTGCTTTGTATTACTGGTTGCATATATAAAATACAAAATGTGTCATAATGTTTGCGCAAGCAAATATCCCATTCTGTACATTAGTGTACAAATAAACAGTAATTGTACACTAATGTACAGAAGTCTTCTCTGTAGGGAATGTCTACTTATTTTCTATTCAACAAGACTTAATTTGTCTGAGGGTATCCAAACTTTTGCATCCAACTCTAAGTAATGTACCACAATGTATGACTCTTTAAGTTTCTCCTGGCTGTTAGAAGGGGTCTTGGTGATTTCCTGTTTATGTATGTGACAAATTAATTTTTCTCTTCTTTTAATTTCAAATGCATAAGTTGCATACACTCGACCCATAACAATAGGGTGATGCAATCTGTCAATGGAATGAAATATCATTAGCAGGAGAAACTCACAAGGATGGTTTCTTCAGAACTGAGATCTTGGCAGTGAGTGCTCTCCCAGCATTGAGCTTTCACATCTGTGCTGCTTGCACACAGCACAGCCAGAGCCAACAGCCACACAGGACACACCATTCTCAATCCCCAAACTATCACTGGGGATCTGCAGGAAAGTGTAACAATTTTAGTAATACCAATGGCAATATGTAATCAATAATAAGAGGTTAAAAAAATAACATTAAATGATGATCAATAAATCCTGCATGTACCATCATCTCATTTCCATTAAATATTATTGAGGATTTAAAGAATGGTCTACTTATTTGACTGGTGGATTTGTCCATGTAGCAAATAAACCAAAGAAAAATATTTGAAAGCAAAATAGTGCACCATAAGACTGAATAATGATTATTTTTCTAGTCATTTTAATTATGGCTGAATGCCCCCCTTAAAAAAAAGAAACAGAAAAACCTCAGGTGAAGAACATTTGGAAAATAAAAATACATTTGAGATCACTCACCTGTTAGGGAGATGATGAAGTGTTTTGTGAATGTTCCTCCCCAGGTTCTATCACTCCACTCAGATGACCAACTACGTATGAGTCTGTTTGTTTCTGATGTCTGAACCCTCTCTCCGTTCTTCTTTTATAAGCCCACCAAAGTGACACACCTTTCAAGGACATACACTGTGAATTTTTTTTCTGGATCTCAAGACGGAACATATTTGGAAAGCCCAGCATGACCCATTCAGAGAAATAATGCATAACAAATTACTAATCAACATCAAAATGTCACCAGTCATTGTAGGCTGGACTAGTGAGGATTTTCAGGTAGCTGTCACTGACAAAATCATGACCTGTTTTCCAGTGTGTTAAGGGCACCTGGTTCAGTTTACATGAGTCAAATTATTAAAGTGTAAAATTTCACATCTAGTTGATCACTGCGATCCTTTTGTTTGATTAACATCATATAGGTGTTAAATCTGGGTTGTGGTCATTTGCAAAGACTGGATTGGAAAAAGGAGTTGGTCTTAGTTGAGTTGAAGTCTGAGTTCAGAAGGAATTAGTAACCTTATTAAATTAGATTAGTAAACTTATTCAAAATTCTCTTCATGCCTTGGATGTTTGTGTTTGTGTTTTTTGTTATTTAATTAAGCCAATTTATGTAGAATGTAACAGCAAATTCATGCCATAAATGTCTCAAATTCTGAAAACAGAATTATTCAGTGTGCTACATACAATAGATCCCTAATGGTATTTTACCTCTATGGACATAATTAAATGTGAAATAGAAAAAAGGAAAAGCACAGAAAAAGAGAAGCTTGGAATCAAAGGCTTTGGAGATCACCAACTACGTTAATCAGCCTGTACTAATCAAGGCTGCTGGCTGACTTAGCGAGCTTTTTTAGCAAATCATCTTTATATCAGTGGATCTTGCTTTGCTGTTGTACAAATTTTGCCAGTCTTTCTACAAAACAGCATAATTGTATTGGAGCTCTGACCTTGCTGGCATTTCATGTTCCTCGTATTGTGTGCTTTGTCATATAGTCCGCACAAGTGCTATGTTTGAGTGGTCTATTGAATGAAAAAGCTTTTAGTGATGTACCATGAGAGATAATTCAGATAAACATCCAGGATGCGTAGCGTTTCATTTAGCTGTGACCAAGCTTACCATTCTTGGTCCCATGGAGCAAGACTGTCAGTCACTCTGGACATTTTCAACATTTACAAGGCTTCACATTTCACTAAACATTTAGATATGTTTGAGTGAAAACTGTCACTGATGTACTGAGAAGGTTTTTGACCCAGTGTCCCTTGCAAAAGCAAAGTATACATAAACAATTGTATCCTTGAAATATACAAAAGGTATTAAAAGCATTTTTTATAAAATATCTATATTTTCAACAAAAGGTATATTTTAAAGTAATACAGTTTAAATTCTGCTGTAGTGTGCTGTATGGAAAAACACTGAAATAAAAGCATCTGTTTACGTACTGAAACACACTTAAACAAAAGTGCAGTTGTCATTTCCAAATAATCAATGAAGCATATTATTTCAAAAGCATATTTTAAGTAACATATTTTGAGTTGCACTTTAATACAACTAAAGTATTCTTAATCAAAGATATATTTCATTGCCACATCGACTAACCTAAGTATAGTAAACTTTGTGTCCAGCAGCTGCTTAAGCCAGCTAAAGAGAACAGAAGTAGTTTCAGTTTAGAACAGATAAGGACACTTCAGAGTCTCGTGTGGTGCAAATCTTTCATAAATAGATAATGAAATAGCTGTATCACTAGCAAGCTAGTGGCAAAAGGCTATGACTACATTCACGATTTTAAATGATGTGTTATAGGTGCTACATAACATATATGAAACTGCAGTAAATATACAGCCATGGAAAAATACCACTATTCCCTTTTTTCTGTTCATTTTTTGTACAATATGCAGCAGTGTGTGTGTGTGTGTGTGTGTGTGTAAAATGCTCAGGTTGCTATTTTTTTATGAACTATTGGAGTGTAAGCTGTGTAAAAAAATAAGAAATGCCTCCATATGTGTCGTAAGTTCAATAGTGTTTGTATAGCAGCTATTCTATGTGCTGTATTCCAGCAGCTTCACACCTGATTCAGTTTGCTTATGGGATGAAACAGAGCTCACACATGCACCTAACATTACTATTTTAATTGTTGCAATTGTAAAATAATGTAAGAATGTTGCATAGTTTAACAAGGTATGATAAATTATCTATATATATTATTTTTACATTTTCTCTAAACATTTTTTTTTAAAATTTTGAATCAATGATGGTCAATAGTGTATAAAACAATAGTGAAATGCACATTTTACACAGACACACTCCCACAAATTACACAAGCTATAACCTGAACAAAATGATTTGCTCTCTTATTATTTTCCATGGCTGTATTTGAAATGTGTGCAATAAGTAGTTTACTAATTATATGAAAGCATTGATAATAAGTTGCACTGAAAGCACAATCAGCCATCTCCTAAATAACACATATTTACTGTGTATTAATAATAATAAGCAACCACAAGGCAAGATCTGAGAAAATAAAACTATAAACCCACAATTCCCCTTCACTCCCCACTTTTCCCTGCTGCACAAGGACTGCTCTGGAAATCCTCTTTAAGAGGATTATGAGGATAAGATGTCTGTCAGCCCTGAGTAACTTCCTTCCACCCTGCAGTCTTACTGTCTTAGAGAAACAGAAGAGGAAATGTATTCTCTTTTCCCACCAGTTTGTGCTGCTAATGAAGAGATTCCTCTTGATGAAAAACAGGTAATTTCAAGTTTCTTTAGTTATTTTAGTCCATAATATTTTATTATGAAACATAGTAAGAGTGCAAGCTGTCATTGCAGCATTTAGTTTAACTACTTTAAGTTCATGCAGTGAGGTTTTAAATGCAAATGTTGTGTATAGATTGATGCAAACCCTGCCACATGTTTGTAGCTTGATATGTAATATTTGCACTAGACTGGTTAAATGTCTGTTTGAAAGCATGTAATAATTATCAATAAGACCAATAAGACCAAAAACTATATTAAGATGTTTTAGGAAATTGTAATTAACCTGAAAATACATTTACATTTATTATGTATGATAAAATATTAAACCAGAAAACTATAAAAGACATATTAAAATATGTAAAAATATATGTACATACAATACTGCATGAATCAAAATGGAATGCAAGATAAATAATATATTAAATATGTTGTATATTACATATTAATATAACATTGTATGACTATTTAGTAACAATACATTTTTATCTTTACAATGTATTGAGATTGAGAAAACCAACCTGAAGCATACATGCTATATTTATCTATCTATCTATCTATCTATCTATCTATCTATCTATCTATCTATCTATCTATCTATCTATCCATCTATCTATGTATACAGGGGGTCCTCGAGTTATGAGGGTCTCGACATACGACGTTTCGAGTTTACAACACTCACGTGTCCGAACTAGTTTAGCGGAATGCAGCAGAAGAAAACGCAGAATGTGCAGAATACACAGAATATACAGTAATGCACCGTATGAGTGAGGGAGTATGCTTATCTAAGCGCATTTTGGCCTTTGTCATGGCTTTCAGAACTGTGTCAGGATAGGTTATTAACTAGGCTAGGCTAGGGTGTGTTTCGACTTACACCAATATTTGGGTTACATCACTGTCGAAGGAAAGGATCTCCGTCATAACTTGAGGACCCCCTATTTATATATATACATATAGATATGTATGTATATGTATATATATAAATTAGGGCATTAACAGAGAAGTCGATAAGTTTTCTTTTTTTTTTTCCTCTCTCTCTCTCTGTGCTTTTTTACACAAAGCAGTCTTCACCTCTGATTGGCTTACTCTGACACACATTCCTTTACTTAACTAATTGTTACAGTCCCTTCATAAAAAGGGTGGTAATGCTGGCGCGAGGGAATCTAAACACAAAACCACAACAAGACGAGAGACATGGCAGCAGAGGCAGTGGCTCTCTGCATTGAACCCATTCACTGAGTGAAGCAACGGGCAGCCAGGAACACAGCACCCTGAGAGCAGTGTGTGGGGACTTTACCTGGCTCAAGGTACTTAGCAGTCTTGGCAATTGAACCCACAACATCCTGATCACTGGGCGAACACCCTAACCACTAGGCTACCAGCTGTATCAATTGCCAAGACTGCTAAGTACCTTGAGCAAGGTACCATCCCCACACACTGCTCCCTGGGTGCTGTGTTCCTGGCTGCCCGCTGCTTCACTTGGTGAA
>JBBPCX010079864.1:0-10000 GCA_037974365.1 Hydrocynus forskahlii
ATATATCAGGTTTTTCACAAACAAAACATTACAACTACTTGCAAATGTAAATTTGGTACAAATTCTATGCCCACACCTTTTCCCATTTTCTCTACCTCAATGAGTTATGAGTAAGAAATAACTAAAAATAAATGTTAACCCTCCTTGGTCTCCCTAGGAGTATAGACTTCTGAATATTTCTACTTGGTTATTTCTCTCCATTCTATGGTAGGTGGTAAAACTGCACACCAAACTGGGAAAGCCCATTCCTTCAACAGAGCCCAGTGTGGTCACACAGGTGTCCACGTCTACCACGTCAGTCCCCAGCAAGACGGCCAGTGCCGCTGTAATTAGTTCCACCAGCAGCACTGTATCTGCTCTGCCTGCCTCCTCCTCTACCATCTCAAACTCGTCCTATCTGAAACCTGTTGGTATGGTAAACAGCACCATGACCTCCGCCGCACAGGGCAAGAGTCCTGTCCCCAGCAGTGTTTCTGTCACTGCAACTGCTGTCAAAAAGGTCAACACACCCAAGATCAACTTTGTCGGTAGGTACCATTCCATGGGTTTTGTTGCGTGCACATTTTCCCCTCTTGTATTACAGATTTTTGTGTTCCATAAGCATAGCCAATTGTGGATGAGCATTTCTGTGTGTTATATTTAGTCAAGATTCATTTATTCAAACAAAAAGCAAATACTTTGAATTATTTATCTGTGTTTATTGTACATTAAAGGGGACCTATTATGCAAAAGTCACTTCAGTTATAATAGGCCTATGGGCTATACAAAACATGTTCATGAAGTTCTTTGCACAAAATCACTCTCACATAAAGAGATCTCACCAGCTCTATTCTACAGTTTCAGTCCCATTCAAAACGAGCCGTTTGGATGGAGGGCCCCCATGTGATGTCAGGTGGGGACTAATTTGCCTAGAACCACCCCTCATCTGTCGAGACCCCACCCACTAGCCTGTTGCTTGTCACGCCTTTCAGCGGCCATCTTGGGTCTTTGCAGCTTTATGTATGCTGAAAATACACCAATCAGGGCGTAAAATGCTTGTGTCGTTCCCGTATACGTATACGGTAAGGCGCGCTCCCTTGCACCCCAACACCAGATCCGCCATTACGTCTGTTTGTTTTACGAGCACGGACAAGCCGAGTGCAATGTCTACTGGCACATGAGTTCGTCTTGCTCTGTGTCCGACTTGGGGTCGAACATGTAGGGGCTGGATACCGCCTATTTTCTGCCTTTTCCGTGTGTGTTAGGTGTCCCAATACTTTTGTCCACATAGTGTATCCCTCACGCTTTCTCCCTTCCTTCCTTCAGCCTGGTCACCATACAGGCTAGGACCACTTTTGCAGATTGAAGGGATGGAAGGAAGGAAGGAAGGAAACACTTCCACTGGTGTTAAGGACATGGATTCTAATGTAAAATCCAGAAGTTAAACGCTCAGTTTAAGCATGGGATGGGTGGGGTGTGGTCAGCAACAGCTTATTTGCATAGAAGGGACAGAGCCTGAAACGACTTGTTTTGAAAAGGAACGAAACGGTGAAGTTGGTGAGATCCCTTTATGTGGGAGTGATTTTGTGCAAAGAACGTCACGAACATATTTTGTAAAGCCCATAGAACTTTTTTTTTTTTTTTTAGTGAGTTTTGCATATTACGTCCCCTTTAATATAGGATGATCCATTTTGCATTGTTTTGTTATGTAATTCAAGTACTTCGGTATTGTGCAGTATGGTCTATTAGCAGGAGTTGACAATTTTTTTGCTTTAGTGCTCTGATGAGTACCTACATGAATTAATTGGTACACACCCTTATTTAAAAATCTCTCCCACCGCATCCCCCAGCAAGAGTGTTTATTTTTATTTATTTATTTATTTTTTAAACTGTACTTTAACTAGACTTTTAACCTAAATTAAATTACAGGTCTAGTCACCCACAGGGATTATTTGGCACCAAAAATTTAAAATCAACATTCTAATGTGATGAGTGTGTGTGTTTTTTCCTTCCTGTAACTGGTTGAAACAAGGCAGGCGCGGTGACCGAGCGAGTTTCTGAGTTTAGCCTGTTTCTGTACTTTGTTTTCGTGGCTGTCAAGTGAGGAAAAAGCAGTATCGCTCAGATCCGTGGAACGGAAAGGCAAGATTGTTTTAACTGCATCTCACTCAGCTGGGGATTTTCCTCACAGCATGACAGCCAGAACTCGGACAGAGACAACCGGCCCAATCTCAACTGTAACCCAGCATCGCACGGGAGCTTCAAAAGTATATCCTGGACCACAGGGACAGATCAGTCCTCTCTGGATGTGCGAACGGGTCTCGTACTGGCGAGCCGTGAAGTCGAGTGGTCGGGGAGGGGCGCGCAGTGATCAGACCTGATCTGACTAAATTTTGATTGGTGCAGAAGCGAGGCGCTGCGGACCAGCGGAACCCTATTTTAAAACGTCATTATTATTATTTTTCTTTTTAAAGTATTCCTTTCCTGAGTGATGGTACTTAGAGATCCAGTATGAAGTTACTCAAATTAGGTACGCTTTTGCGCTGTGAACACTGAAAACCGCCGTGCATGTCAATGTGTACTTGCGTACCAATTATGTCAACCCCTGACTAATAGCCACCCTGTAGTAATGACATTTGTTACATTGAGCTTTCAAAAACCTAATGTAAATTTGCCTAATATTACTTGGGTTACATCACATTAATACTTTTCTGCTTTTACAGGTGGAAATAAGTTGCAGACCACTGGCGTTAAGATGGACGACTCAAAGGTTGAGGCAGCTAAACCTGCCCAGACCTCATTGGTCACACAGTCACAGGAGGTTAAGAATGATGTCCCTGATTCTCTGTCCCCGCAGTCCGCCTTGGCAGCTTTGCAGAGTGATGTCCAACCTGTCGGACATGATTATGTTGAAGAGGTAACCTACAGTCAGGTCCATAAATATTGAGACATCGGCATAATTCTAATCTTTTTGGCTTTATACACCACTACAATGGATTTGAAATGAAACGAACAAGTTGTGCTATAACTGCAGACTTTCGGCTTTAATTTGAGGGTATTTACATATAAATCAGGTGAACGGTGTAGAAATTACAACAATTTGTCTATGTGCCTCCCACTTTTTAAGGGACCTAAAGTAATGGGACAAATTAACAATCATAAATCAAACTTTCACTTTTTGGATGCAAATCCTTAGCAGTCAATTACAGCCTGAAGTCTGGAATGCGTAGACATCACCAGACGCTGGGTCACATCCCTGGTGATGCTCTGAAGGCCTCTACTGCAACTGTCTTCAGGTCCTGCTTGTTCTTGGGGCATTTTCCCTTCAGTTTTGCATGCAGCAAGTGAAATGCATGCTTAATCGGATTCAGGTCAGATGTTTGACTTGGTCATTGCATAACATTCCACTTCTTTGTCTTAAACTCTTTGGTTGCTTTCGCAGTATACTTCGGGTCATTGTCCATCTGCACTGTGAAGCGCCATCCGATTAAGCATTTGGCTGAATAAGAGCATTTGGCTGAAAAAGCGCAGTGTTCTGAAACATTTGGCTGAGTATGAGCAGATAATATTGCCCGAAACTCTTCAGAATTCATCCTGGTGCTTTTGTCAGCAGTCGCATCAATAAATACAAGGGAACCAGTTACATTGGCAGCCATACATGCCCACGCCATGACAGTACCACCACCATGCTTCACTGATGAAGTGGTATGTTTTGGATCAAGAGCAAGTTGCTTCCTTTCTCCATACTCTTCTCTTCCCATCACTCTGGTACAAGATGATCTTTGTCTCATTTGTCCATAGGATGTTGTTCCAGAACTGTAAAGACTTTTAGATGTTGATTGGCAAACACTAATCCGGCCTTCCTGTTTTTGATGCTCACCAATGGTTTACATCATGTGGTGAGCCCTCTGCATTCACTCAGGTGAAGTCTTCTCTTGATTGTTGACTTTGACACACGTACACCTCCCTCCTGGAGGGTGTTGATCTGGCCAACTGTTGTGAAGGGGTTTTACTTCACCAGGAAAAGAATTCTTTGGCCATCACAGTTGTTTTCCATGGTCTTCCTTCTTTTGGTGTTGCGGTGCGTTCTTTCTTTTTAAGAATGTTCCAATCAGTTGATTTGGCCACACCTAATGTTTTTGCTATTTCTCTGATAGGTGTGTTATTTTTCAGCCTAATGATGGCTTGCTTCACTGATGGTGACAGTTCTCTGAATCTCATATTGAGAGTTGTTGGCAACAGATTCCAAATGCAAATAGCACACTTGAAATGAACTTCAGACCTTTTCTCTGCTCCTTGTAAATAAGATAATGAGGGAATAACACATACCTGGCTATGGAACAGCAGAGCAGCCAATTGTCCCATTACTTTTGGTCCCATAAAAAGTGGGAGGCACATATACGAACTGTTGTAATTCCTACACTGTTCACCTGATTTGTATGTAAATACCCTCAAATTAAAGCGGAAAGGCTGCAGTTAAGGAACATCTTTTTCATTTCATTCCAAATCCATTGTGGTGGTGTATAGAGCCAAAAAGATGTCCCAATATTTATGGACATGACTGTAACTCACTCACTACAAAAGAACATGGACACACTTACTAATGTTTAGCATAACATGTACTCATAACAAAGATGTCTGATTTTACAGGTTCGGAATGATGAAGGAAAAGTCATCCGGTTCCACTGCAAACTGTGTGAATGCAGTTTTAATGATCCCAATGCAAAGGAGATGCATCTAAAGGGAAGGAGACATCGTCTGCAGTATAAGGTGTGTGGGTGGGTGTGGGAGATTTTACTAGGTTTGGTTGGTTTGTAGTAATATTTAATTACTGTCAGCGATGTGTGGGAATAATTTCACTAAAGCAGGTTACTTTTTTTTCAACCGATTGTGTCTGTTACTTGTTTTGTAAGTTTACATTTCTAGAGTAGGTACATTTTTGTCAAAAGATGCTTAAGCAGCTCCCTTTTGTGACACTTTCTTGTGTTTTAAATACTTTAACCACTTAATGCCTTTACTCTCACAATGCAGAAAAAGGTGAACCCAGATCTCCAGGTGGAAGTGAAGCCTAGCATCAGAGCCCGGAAGATCCAAGAGGAGAAGATGAGGAAGCAGATGCAGAAAGAGGAGTACTGGAGACGACGAGAAGAAGAAGAGCGTTGGAGAATGGAGATGAGGTGCAAATCTCGATACAGATATTGAGGTTGATTTTTGGTTCGATGTTGGGTCTGTAATTGCCTTTCCTCTCTGTAGGCGCTATGAGGAGGACATGTACTGGCGCCGAATGGAGGAAGAACAGCACCACTGGGATGAGAGGCGCAGGATGCCTGATGGTGGATATCCACAGGGCCCACCTGGACCCCCCGGTCTCCTTGGGGTGAGGCCTGGAATGCCCATGCCACAGCCGCAAGGACCTGTGGTTAGTCTTTCACAAGATGGAAGCACTTTAGAATGGCCTTTCCTGTTAAAAAAAAAAAAGTCTTGCGTACATTAAATGCAACTTAAAGTGCTTCAGTGTGTTAAGACAGTGAATAACACAGACAAAGTGTAAAATTATAGAGCATGTGTTTGGTAAAACAAAATGGAGGTTTGGTCATGGTATCAAAACAAAGATAATGAACAAATAAAAAGATTAATATAGAAATTATTCTTTTAAATGAAGAATGTGAAGCTTGGATGCAAAGCGGCAAGTAGGAAACAGGTCTCCTTGTCCTTACATGAGATCACACACACTGCTTTACAACCAATTCAGGTTTTAAAAGGAGAAAGAAAATCCTCTTTTTAGATGTATTCATCTAAGTAACATGTTTATACATGCTTGTGTACAAACCATACAGTTATTACTCTTCATGGCTTGCTTGTTGTGATCTGTGTTGTTTTAGCCCCCGCGTCGCCCTGATTCCTCCGATGATCGTTACGTGATGACCAAACATGCGGCTATTTACCCTTCTGAAGATGAGCTCCAGGCCATCCAGAAGATTGTGTCCATTACAGAACGTGCCCTGAAGCTTGTATCTGACATAATTACTGACCAGGACAAGGGCAAAGAGGAAGACAAAGAGAAAAAAGAGCCTCCCAAAGACCGGTAAATCAAGTTGCTTTTGCTGTAGACCTTTTTGGATCTCTTCGCTACTTGCATTGTTACAGATTCTGCCTTTCTTACCTGAACATTTATTATTTTGGGTTTTATCCTGTTTTTCAAACTAGTCACTAAAATACCTTAAACTACTATTAATATAGGGTTAGTATAGTTTGTGTGTGTGTTCTTTTTTTTGTTTTTTTTTTTGTTTTTTTTGTGGTAGTCGAGGGCATCCCCAATGAAAACTGAAAATTGTAGTGTTTTTACCTCTGTAGAAACTGTTTACTTCAGTATTGACTGAATGGTAGTTGTTGACCCTTTACTTTGGATTTTCTCTTCAAATTTTAACAGAGCATTGAAGGGAGTGATGAGGGTTGGCGTCTTGGCCAAAGGTCTGCTTCTGCGGGGGGACAAGAATGTCAACCTCGTTCTCCTGTGCTCTGAGAAGCCCAGCAAGAGTCTGCTGTCACGCATTGTAGAACACCTTCCCAAACAGCTTACGGTAGTGATCTTGTATTAGCCCTTACCCAAACTGATCAAGAAACGGCAACCATGGTCTCATTCTGTTCTACTTCAGTGCTTATTCTCATACAAATGTGCTTTTTATTATTAGACTTTCTTTAATTATGTAAATGGCAGCAGTGAGTTTGCAGGTTAGGGACTTTTTCTAATTAATTAATTAATTTTTTAATGGTCAGAAATGATATCCTTGGTTTTGTTTAAACACTGCTTTAGTAAATTAACTGTGAACTGAAACAGAAGAAAATCAGGTCATTATAGAAATATTGTACTGTGGAAGGCTGAGCTTCCTTGAAATCTTTGTGGGGTCTTTTTGGCATCGGTGTGTTAGCTCTTCTTTAAGTTATGTTAAAGTATCATCTGTGGGAGTACTGGCTGATCTTATCAGCCAGCAGAAAACAACCAGTTATGATGCATCATGCTTCTAGTTGGTTCCATCTACCACTGTTCTACTAACCCATGTGTGTTTTTTAGCTGGTGACACCAGAGAAATATGAAGTAAAAGGCTCAGTCCAAGAAGCTGCCATCATCCTGACTTCCTGTGCTGAACCCAAGATGCAGGTGACCATTACGCTGACCTCGCCAGTCATTCGAGAGGAGAATGCCCATGATGGAGGTTGGAAGAGACATTGTTCATTTACCTCAACCACCTATCAAATAATTTGACACATTGATTTGATACCCTAAAGAGCCCATCTGCTGGCACAAAAGAGATGCTGTCAGATCCGAATAATATTGCATTATGTTTGAGCATCTTTTGAAACAGAGCGTGTTTTTGCTCCTGGGATGAAACAGAACTAATATAATATGAAGTATAAAACCTGGTTTGTGCTTGAGCTTGGTCACAATGTGAATGGGAAGAAAATTCATTGAATGCCTTCAAAAGCCTTAAAAATGTAGAATATTTTAATACAGTTAGCTTATTTAAATTGTCAAAGCAATTTGCTTTTCTTTTTGAAGTACATTTCATTCATGGTTAGCTAATTCTTTAAGAGCTGAGCATACTAATAAATGTTGAACGTCTTCCTGGAAGAGATATTTTGAAGGCAGTTATGCTGTGGAATAGATTTACCTTTCAGTGAAACATCACCTGTTTTGTGGGGTGCACATTCATATTTGTTGTAGGGATAGAGCTGGTTCTGGCCTTTTGACAGTTCTCCACTACCAGGTTTTATTGGTCTTGTTTTATTGAACTAATTGCCAGCAGTGTTGCTCAGGGACCTCTTTTTGTAACACCTCTCCAGTGCTCTTGAAGCTCTCCCCAAAACAAGCATGATAAGTGTTTTTGCATTGTGTAAGTTTAGTTAGTCCTGAGTAAGATTCATTTTTGTTTCCTGTGTTCCAGGGGATTCTGTACTTTGTATATTCAAATAACAAGACATCATATAGTTGAAAGACTAGGAATCAAGGAAATAAACAAGTATTAGAATTTCGTGAGAAATGAAGTACTGAAACGATTGTAGAAATCTGTAGGAAAGCATGTTAATGTCCCCACAGGAAACAAATGTTTTGTCTGTTGGTGAGATGATTCACCGTTCTGAGGTCCCTTGTTCCAAAATGAAAGTGCTCCCCTGAGTGAATCAAGCCACCATGCGATGAATAAGATTTGTTCATAAGCTTGTTACTAATACACTTTGTCTTACTCTAGAAACTAAAATTGGTCTACTGGGACAAAAAAGAAAAAATAATTAGGGAGTTTAGCAATCCCTCCTTGTCTTGATTATTTGACAATGGAGAGTTTAAGTAGAAGCAGCTGAGATAATATTAAACTTGGGCCACAAGTCTGCGCTCTGTCACCGTTCCTGTTTGGATCCTTAGGGGAGTATCAGTAAGCTTTTGGGAGGAAGGCTTTGTTAGAGGAATCTTTGGTTGGACCTGGGTTTTACAGTCTTCAGTAAACAGTGGCCTATGGGGGTTTTCCGAACCCACTCATGACAGGTATGCATGCAGTGATGTCCTAACCCCTCTTGCTGGGAGCTTCATGTTTTCTTTCCGGCACGCATTGCTGCCTTCATGTATCCAAAGCTTTTACAAGTCCAGCCCAAAGCCTCCTTGCGTTCTGAATAACTTGTTTCCCATCTGAGGCTACGTCTACCAGCTCCGGAAGGATTTTTGACCAAGGTCCCTCTCCCAACCCCCCCTCCCCCCCAAACACTTTGCCACACCTACCATTGCCATGCCACTGCAGTGGGTTACACCAAGCACTCCTCTACCACAGACATTCTACATCTTCCTTGATGTACCCTTTTTGTTCCACACTCAAAGCCATAGTAGCCCTTCATCATCTTTTGCTTTAAAAGAAAAATGCAAGTATGCTATTAGCTATTAATTAGAATTCATTTTTAAGGGGTTTCTCCAAATGTCATAATTTCATTTAAGTCCTGAAGTGGATATGTAAGCAGGGAGAGGCAGCTTGTATTCAAAGGGATTGGGCCAAAGAATTGAACTAGCATCCAATGCTAAGTCTATGGTTGTGACAGACTTGTCAGAATACCTAAAATTGTGCTGTACAACTAGTTTACTTTAGACACTAAAGAAAGCTCTGTATTCGTCTTTTAGAATTATACTAATCTGAAGGATATACTATAAACACTTTCATTTAGAAACTTAACTGTAGAGGTTGGCAGATTTAGAAAGCCAATATTTGAGCAATAAAGTGCGATACTGTGCAAATTAGCTTATTTACCTGCAGGTCAACCCTGGTCAGTTGAGTGTTGGCATTTGATGCTAATTCTTTCCTCTTAATTTGCAAAAAACAATTCAAGAGGTAGATTGTAGTTTAGTTTTCCACAACACCATAATCCGCTTTAGTTGTGCAAATTTGAAATTATGAGATTTTAGTTAGACCCCTCAAGAAGAGCTGTAGACATGCGTGAAGTTGGCAAGAAATTCCTAAATAATTGTTGATACAAACTCAACAGTATTATGCTTATTTGAGTGCCTAACCAGTGGTTTGGTTTTAATTTTAATGGGTTATTCGTTAAGGCTGTGCAGATCAGGATGGCGTCCTCTGTCGAAGGTGCTCTAGCTAATGCTGGATTTTAGATTTATTGATATGTTGTCCTCAAAATTGGAGGACTTTATATAACCATGATCATCCCCTCTCCTGCGTTTTCTCCCAACTCCTCGTCTGATGCCCTTTTTACACTTGGCATTAAAATTTGTCCAGGATCTGGATATTTAAAAGACTGGTCTATGCTCTTGGTCTATGCAATAGTTTTGGGATCTAGTTGCGCCGATCCTGAGGTAGTTGAGCACGCATTGTGATAAGATGTGCCTGTAAATGTAGTGTGGTTAGCTTAGTGCTCATGTTAGTTATTTTTGGGCACCTGTATGCGTATCAAATCTATGGCTTTTAAAAGCGAAAACGCCATCTGTTGAAAAGCCATTTGTTGCCAGTGAAGGATGGTACAAGGTTCTCCC
>JBBPCX010079864.1:12500-28719 GCA_037974365.1 Hydrocynus forskahlii
TAAAGCTTGATGGAAAAACATGGATTAAGCACACCCTGTGAAAACTGCATACATGAAAACATCACTCATTAGATGTCCCAATGCATCTGATATACTTTGCATTCAACAATGTATGTGTGTGTGTTTGAAACTATTCTCCGTTTTATACTTTTTGGCATAGTCATATGGCTGAATCAATTGTTCTGCTATATAGTAGCAACATGCCTAAGCGCTGATGAAGCAAGCCAACCTCAAACCACAATTTTCCCACTGCTATGGTTATTGCTGAGTTTTCAGCTTTTGGTTTGCAGTAGATGTGACCTGAGCTAATGGAAACATGGATGCAGAACTTGTGTGGCCAGGTGTTCTCTATCCAGATTAGTCTGGTCTTGTTTTTGCTCTTTGTAGACAATTTATCATTCTGGTACGTTTGTTATTGTTGGAGAGGAATTGCTTGGGTTTTTTGCCAGACACGGGTGCTTGGTTTCGTAATGATGCTAACACACAGCTGCCATATTAAGATCAAAACAGATCAAATGTTCTCGTTTTAGGCCCCTTTAGTTTACATACAGCCATGAAAAAAAAATGAGACCATCATTTTTTCCCCTGGTTATTGCTTTTGTAATTGTGGAAGTGTGTCTGTGTAAAATGTGCATGTCACTATTGTTTTATACACTATTGACCACTATTAAAAAAATATATTTTTTTTATACCTCAGAAGTGTTAAACTACACAACACTGTCATTATTTTACAATTACAACAATTAAAATAGTAATGTTAAGTGCATAGTGTGTGCATGTGTGAGCTCTGTTTCATCACATCAGCAAGCTGAATCAGTCAAGTGAAGTAGGTTAGGTGTGAAGCTGCTGGAATACAGCACATAGAATAGCCGCTATACAAACACTATTGCACTTTTTTTATATATATATATATATATATATATATATATATGCACATTTTTCTTGATGCCGTTTGATGAAGGTGGACTAAACTGACTACAAATTGCGTCAGGGTAAGAAATTCAGAGGAGGTCTCTTTTTCCACACAACTCATGGCTCTTTTTTTCCCTCTTGCAATTTAGGGGAGCAAACATATAGAATTCTTTTCATTACAGCATAATAGTCAGAAAGTGGGGCATCCTCTGAAGTGCTATAGATGACTGTATTGCTTTTTTTGTTTGTTTTTTTTTGTTTTTGCAGGTGGTCCAGGGTTGATAGATCCATGTGAGAAAAATCCCACAGACACACTGGCTGCCATGGAAGAACAGCAGAGAGAAGATATAACCTCAAGCGCTCAGGTAAACATACAATCATTATACACATTTTGTCACCACATACAGATATTATACACAATTTGTCACCACATACAGATACTGATTTCTGTGGATAGGATCCCCCCCCCCAATAAATGTAATTAATCCGAATTAACTGTCAGTAATAAACTGACGGACCATAAATGGAGGGGTTGAACTGTCATACTTAAAAAAAATAAATAAATAAAGGGAGGAATTCTTTTAAAACTGGGTTTAAAATATTTCAGATTCAGTTGGATATCAACACTAAGTTAAACTGAACATGTATTTATGTAATAAAAAAATAGTTGGAGCGCATAGTACATTTTCCAGTGATTTTATTAATTTTATGTATATTCATCCAATCCAATGACCTCTGTGACCTAAGTAGTTATACAGCAGACATAACTACTTATAGTTATACAGAGGTAGAATCAGATTCTTTTATGTGTAGTTTAAGAAAACTACTGACATGCTGGTATTTGTTTCCACAGTTCGCTTTGAGGCTGCTGGCATTCCGTCAGATCCACAAGGTTCTAGGCATGGACCCCTTGCCTCAGCTGAACCCACGTTTCAGCATGCGGAACAATCGCAAAAGGCGGCGTGACAACAGTGATGGCACTGATGGCTTCGAGGGTGAGGGCAAGAAGGACAAGAAGGATTATGATGGCTTCTAAACTTCTACAAGCTCCACAGACTTGCCCTTGGCCATTTCGAAATTCTGTGTATGCCAGTGGTGGAAAAATCGATTCCTGTAGGTCTCTGCATGCCAGTAACTGCTCCAGAAATTGTTTGGTGGCTTGTAAAAAGCCATTTGCGGAGCGTCACTTTGTCGCTCAGCTTTGATATTAGTGCCCTTCAAAGACCTACAGTGTGGCAGCTGGGGAAATGCTTAGCTGCATTTTCATGACGTGCTATGATTTACTAAAGCATTTAGTACATGCAACATTTTGCTGACACAGAATGGAGTCATTAGTTAAATGTGCTCCAGTCATTCAGGATTCTCAACTGGTATATGCTTATTTTGCTTGTGCTAAATGTATGTGTAAATCTTGATGTTTGCACCCTCTGGAAACACTAGCCTGCTAGTCTTGTGGCTGCTTACTTTTTCCGTACAAAGAAATGGACCTAAAAAGCGTGCATGTAAATTTTAAAGAAAATAAATAATGATGGTCTGGCTGCATTTATGGCAACGTACACTATCAGTTTCAGAAAAATAATGAAACCATATTAAAGTTCCCGTTAAATCTCAGTCAGGTTTTGTCCATCTTTTCCTAATCTGTAAGCATAATGGAGCATTTTTTTAAGAGGCAATTAAAATCCCTGAGAGCTAAAAGAAAACTAGTTGGCAGCAGATTCAAATTTGGTTGTTTTTAATTTACTATAACAGACTTTTGCAAGGGTAATCTTTGCAAGTGTAGTGCTTTTGTTTTTATGTTGAGTTGTTTTGTTTGTTTTGTTTTTCTTTTGTAATTGTTTTGGAGTGAGACATTCCTCATAACCACAGAACCTAAGCTAAAATGTGACCCAGTTGTACATTTGTCGTGTTGTGATGAATGTGACAACACTGACTCAACATTTGAAGCCTACAAGCATGAGTTCCGTAGTGCTGATACATCCTGGGGGTTGGCTGTTAGCCTTTAGTTACTGGTGACGCACATCCCTGGGTATTCAGCAAACAGAAATATCCTGAACCTCTTCTAATTCATGTTGATACGAAGTGATGAGAAGCTGAGCTTATTCAAAGGATAGACTGCAAATGTATTTCTGATTTCCCACAGGCTTTTGTTGCATAGCTGTGTTGCGTTTTCTAAAAAGACACTGATCCCTGAGAGCAGACTTGGGTCATATAACCCTGAGCTACCCCTTCTTAATAGCCCATTGTTTTAACACATTTCAAACCAAACCGGCGGCATGCGTCAAAGCATTGTGATGAAGACCACAGCATTTGCATAAGACAGTGATACTTTGTATTGCTTCTCCTTTACAAGATTTGTAACGGAAATAATGCACCCTGAAGGAGCTGCTTAATTCCAGACTGAGAGCAAGGTAGTAGTTGTTGACCCAAGTCTGCCTAAACTTTGTGTTTTATAGTGTTGTAATCCCTAAATGTATCTGTGTATATAAGCATATATGATCATATGTAGCTATGTGTGGGCTATGTGTGATCTCTAATATATGACCATATATCTTATCTTGCAATAGATCTTCAAAAAAAAGTCTGTACAATTTTATGAAAGCATGGCACTGTTCAAGTTCTGTTATTGTTTTATAGTTTTGTTTTGTTTTTTGTTTCATCCATTTATAGATGAGCAACTGCTTGCCCCTTTTTCCCTGGCTTAACAGTTTCTAGTTTATTGAGAATCTATTGAAGAGAAAAACACATGGGGGTTAAAGTGTTATGTCAGTGTTGTAATTGCAGATGTAGATCTATCCTTTCAGTTGCCAGTCATTTGCTGTTAACGGTACTACTGCATAACAATAGACATAATAAAGACCTTTACAGAATCAGTCTCATTTCGGTTTTAATTTGATGTAAGAGCACTCGTGTACAGTCTTATCAAGGCTACAACTGATGATCATTGGTGTTGGGCAAACATCCTCACCCTCCTTGTTTTTGTTCAGTGTAACAAACTCAGCATGTTGTTCAAGGAGAGGAAGGATGTGTGGAGGGACCATCCGGCCTGCTTACGCTGGTGATGGGCAGGAAGTGACCGTTACTAACTTCTGAAGGGAAAATTACCCTATTTTATCCCTGTTAAGGAATCCACTAAGTAAATGTATTGTACACACTTGAGTTGTGTCATCATTGCCTCAGAGTTTGGCTAGCTTGGAAAAGGGTGGAACTGAATGGGTTCCTCCGTTTTCCTTAGTGTCCATTTGTCATACGTGAACACACGACAGCACACTGCAAAGTATGAAATTCTTCCTATGCATTTAGCCCATTCATCCAAGTGAAGCAGTGTGCAGCCAGGAACACAGTGGGGACGGTACCTTGCTTAAGGGTACCTCAGTGGTGCCACCGGAATGACTATTCACAATTTGTTGATGTAACCAATAAAATAAAAAATACCCTAATCCCCTGTGAAAGGGTACAGTTTGGGTGGTCAGCGCGCGTTCTCCACTGTCCACTAAGGAAGTAGGCCGTGTTTAAGGGGTTTGACTGACAGCCGACAGAGCCAATAAGGACGGCACACAATTGAGTGGGAGGAGCAAATGATGTTGGACGGGTGCGGTTTAATGTCGAGCAGGTTAATCTCAGACCGCGGAAATTTTCCCCGAGCGGAGGGCAGCGGTTCTGCGAGCTTTCCCGGCCTCTCACCTGCCCGGCTGGCAGAGGGGATTCTGGACTATTTCACGC
Organism: Hydrocynus forskahlii; assembly: GCA_037974365.1. Classification (NCBI taxonomy): domain Eukaryota; kingdom Metazoa; phylum Chordata; class Actinopteri; order Characiformes; family Alestidae; genus Hydrocynus; species Hydrocynus forskahlii. The sequence goes on from JBBPCX010079864.1 coordinate 17,133, forward strand.
CGAAATGTTGAGTTTGGGAAGCGGAGGAGCCAAGTCCAACAAACCTTCGTTCGTGTCTTATGTTACACCCGAGGTGAGTGACAGCCCGAGGGTCAGTACTGTCCCGAACAGGTTTGGAGAACCGGACCCGGCAGAGGAGAGAGAGGAGAGGGCCTCTCTCCCGAGTGCGGTTCTCTGACCCTGTTCGGACTATTTGTCTCGAGTCTGAAGGAAAATGGAAGTCCTGTTTTGTTTTTATCGGCGCGGTTTATGTTCTGATCTGTCCACAAAAAGGAACAGTCTGAAGTCACGGGATGTTTTTTTACGCTCCCGAAGTTTTGGGCTTTTGCAAAACTTACGGTTTAAATAAGCTGTGCTGCATTTTACAGACTTTTCGGCTTTCTGCTTCTTCATCTGTACCAGACCGTGTAGCATACACTTCAGAAAATGAAGCGCAGCCCAGAAAAACACACACACAGAGACACACACTAATTTTTGCTGTTCTAGGATTTCATGTTGATATAGCCTACATTCAGAACCTCTGCGTGCCCGGGTTTTGTGGTTCTCTTTTTTTGTGGGTTGTTTTCTGGCTTTGTATTTTCTGGTGTCGTATTTTTCTATTGTCTAAAGCACTTTTCCTTCAGAACAGTTCAATGCAGGGGGAAAAATCTGCTCTATTGTCCTCACACATTGCCCTCTGGTCAACTCTCTTCCTGCATGATTTCCTAAATTCTGTGTAGAAAACATGGTCTTGGCCACATTGTAACACTTCTGAAGGAGGATTCCGCGCCTTGAAGGCAGTCACAAAAATGTCAACAAAGCCACTGAAAGTGTTTACACATGTAATCTTGTCAAACTGTAGAGAAACTTAGTGATTTTCTGTACAGTGATTTTATTTATGAACTTAGTTGCTGACCTCTGAATATACATGTTTTCTGAGAGGTTATAGGTAGTAAGTGATGGTAAATCTGAAAAATGGAATTTTCTCTACATTTAATCTATTCATCAAATGCAGCTCCGGGCATCCAGGAACATGGCCAAGGGAGCAGTGCGTGGGGACGATCCCTTGCTCAAGGGTACCTCAGTGGTACCTCAGTGGTACCACTAGCAGTCCTGGGATTTAAACCCAAAACTTTCTGATCACAGTGGCAACTTCCTAACCAACTGCCACCAGCTGCCTTTAAGACTGGTGTCAGATAGGCTTGATGTTTACATTGGTAATAAGTCCAGAAATGAAGGGTGCTGAAGGTATTCAGCTGTAACGATCTTTAGTAAACTCATCCTCATCTTTAAAACATGGATTTTATTAATAATAATAGTCCTAATAATAGCGGTCCAAGTCGAAGTAAAATAGCAGTAAAATGTTAAATCAGATATTTAAAAAAATGAGTTATGTGGAGAACTGCTGTCACCCTGAAGCTACTGTCTATCATTGAAACAGAAGTTTTTTTATTGACTAATTCCTCTCTTTTCAGGGTCTTTTAGTTGTGAGGTAAAAAAGCTTGAAAGTGAAAAGACTCCAGTTGCTGAACACGATTTAACAGAATTAAACAAATCAGAGTAAAGGTGTTAAGACTGTAACCTATTAAAAAAATAGGGTAAATGTATGTAGCCGCTAACCCCATAGTGTTACATGTCCCTGACTCAGGTCTCGTCTCAAAGAGACAGCCTAAGCTGTCCAGTGCTGTTATTACTGAGGTGGTTGCTTTTTATAATTGTTCACTACTGACTGAGCAGCCTTTCTGAGTCAGCCTCAGGTAATATACAGAAGGTATGCCGGTGTGACTTGACTGTAAACATAAAATGTGTCCTACGCATATCACAGAAAGATGCCGTTGGAATTTTATTCATTTGTTTTTGTACAGGAAATAAAATCAGAGAAGGAACCAGTCAAGAAAGAGAGGCATCCAGATTTGCTACCAGGTAAATGTTGAAATGTTTTGTGTTGTTGCTGCCGAGCTCAGACATATTCAATAAGTTTTAATCTATTCTTGAGTTGTGCTTTTTCTTGGCCAGTTCCTTTTGGCCACTTTTCTGGTGCCCATAGAGGAAACACCTTTGCAGATGTTTCATTCATCATCTTAGTATTAAAATCAGTATGGGTACTAGTTAAAGATGCATGCATCAAAACATGCTCTGCTGAAAACCAAACACTATTTTTGTTTGTTTTTCTTTTTTAATTATTGTTTTTGAATAAACATATCAAATGTAAAAAAAAAAAAAAAGATCAGATGCTAATAAAGAAAATACACTTATCGACTTTCAGCAGGACAAATTTAGGCTAATAAATATAAGCAGCAAATACCGTTCGAAAATGTGAATAAAGAATTACGACTGTGCTGGGCTGTGGCATAATCTAATGAGACCGGAGTTGTGAGGCAGGAAGAATGTGTGATGTGAAGTGCAGGAGTTATTTACTGATTGGTTGCATTAAATGGTATTAAATTGAAGCTATTTTTTAGAGTCATATATTTAAGTATTGAATTTTAAGACCATCTGTTGTAAATCTATTTAATTCAGTTTTTTTTGGTAAAATTAAAAACCCAACGCTTTTTCTCCTATTAGAATAGGCTCGCATCAAGGAGTAGTTGAAATCAAAACTGCTGTCGATGTCGTCGTTGGCTTGAATTGTTATTCTGGACAATCTTAAGTCAAGTGAGATCATTGTTATCTCTAAATACACTCACTGCCGTTCATCTTCAGGGGAAGTGGTATTCTGTAATGCAGCCCCCATCCTCAAACACACTCAGGATGACTCGTCTCAGCGGGGCATTTTCGGCACACTCCTTTGCACCAACTTCCGTGTCTCTTTCATCAGTGATGAGACCCCGCTGGAGGAGACGGTAAGGACATGAAACACTGCTTTGCCTGAGTTCAGCCATTTTTAGTCATGTGTTATAATGTTGGTTCTAGGGGTGGCCAAGTATGACTATAATAACTTTCTGATTTTGGGCATCGTCAGTACTTGAGGAGGACTTACCCACCGCATGTTTCATTACAAGCAGAACATAATTTGTCCTTTGTGGCGTATTATGACCTATGAGCCAGTTTACTGATAGATTCATTACCCCTCCTTCTGGAGGAGTATACCCTACGAATTAAAATGGGACCTGCTCTCACCAAGCTATCTTTTTTTGTTGTTGCATTCACACTCGGCTATAATGTATTTAAAATCAGCATCAGATAGCATATAGATAGAAGAAATACTGATTATTAGGATCAGTCCATAATGTCAAATGAATTGACTCTTTGCCATTTTTGTTAACACTGGCACTAGGGGCCACTCAGGAGCGCTCGGTGTTTTGGATTGTTGATAACCTGGTTTAAAATTCAACACTGAAACTTAATGTCAGCTTATATAAGATACGACTGGGTTCATTACAAAGATTGATTCATGGAATAGTGAACTCTTGCGTGAACATAACTCTTCATACTGTTCAGTTAATACTCCAGGCAAGTGCAGCATCTACATGTTGAAACAAGTGAAGATAAACTATTTTTAGCCTACGCAGTTTTATGGCTCTAAAACGGTGACATTTTTGTACTCTTACATTTATCTGCACAAATGCAGTCACCATGTAGGGTGTCAAAGAGGAACTGTGCAGGGTGACCACTTTTACTTTAAGTGCCATTTCAGGAACTTGAGTATCTGACGCAGTGGTAGAATAAATTGTGGTGAGCAACAGCAACTGGTCTAGCAGTCGTAGCTATTGTATGCGTTGCAATACCCTAGATAAAGGCTATATAGTGACTAAAGTCAGTTTTAACTGGTGCAGCGCAATATGGACAAAATGCTAGTATCATGATTATATTGCTGCTTATTGTGATATGTCTTGCAAGATAGTAAAAACACACTGATGAACCTTTTATGTGATTTAATTTCTTTAAATGGTTTGTTCCTGGATATACTGATAAATCCTGACACCCACAGAAATGCTCATCTGGAAGGTTTGGATTTGGCTCTAAGTGCATGGGAGAGTGGAACACAAACTAATTGGGTTAACATCAAGAAATGCTATAAAAGAAACTCAAAAGTGGTTTTTTTGGCAGTTGCTGTATTTCTAAGTCAAATAATTCAAAACTGTGTTATTTTATTTGTACTCGTAGTGGCTGTAAAGCAGCAACATTCGAAGCATAGACACAAACGAGCCACCTACCTTGTATCTGCAGTCATTGTCCATTTTATTAACCCCACTTACCATGTAGGTGCACTTTGTAGTTCACAGTTACACTCTGTTTCTTTGCATCATTTGTTAGCCCCCTAACAGGGCCACCAGGCAGCAGGCATTATTTGGGTGGCTGACCATTCTTAGTACAGCAGTGACTTTGACATTTTAGTGGCATAATAGTGTGTGTGTGTGTGTGTGTGTGTGTGTGTGTGTGTGTGTGTGTGTGTGTGTGTGTGTGTGTGTGTGTGTGTGTGGGGAACACACATAGTAGCGCTGCTGGAGTTTTTAAACACCTTATTGTGACTGCCGGACTGAGTCCACCAACTAAAAATATAGCACGTATATAGGTTACTTGCATAAAATATGAATATTCTTAAAATATTAAGCAAAATTTAGCAAAAAAAACCCAAAATGCATTAGGCCAGTACATTGCTCACCTCCTGCTGAATTAGTATTCTTAAATTAATTTTGGAATCATGATTTAAAAAATTAAATATTTCCCAGTCCTAGTTTGAATTTGGTGTGATCCTAGAATGGCACTTTTACTGGTATACTCCAGCATGTGAGATTGCATGAACTGGGCCATTGTTTTTCTCCTGAAAGAGTTTTTTTTTTTTACTGCGATTCCACAGTATGTCCACCCAGGATAAAACCTTAAAAGTTTGTACTTCTGCCAAGGGATACTACTGTAAAGTTGATGGTGGTGAGGTTTCGATTGATATGACAGAGGAGTCAAAAGCAGGAAGTACAGTTTTCGTACATGCACATTAGTGGTATGAAAATAGAGAGCACGTTCTCAGCTTGACAGCAGGAAATGTCCATATTTAAACGTGCACCGTGAGTTCCCTGTGCTGTTTAATAACAGCACAGATATCATTGGTTCAGCGTTTCAGTTCTGTTTATTCCCTGCCTGAGAGGTGCTCTGACTGACCAGCTGCTGTCTGTTAGTTCGTGCTCTAGTATAAAGCCTTTATAGCAACTGGAAACTTGGATCAGGTCTCCACTGATAAAACTTGACCCAAATTATTTTTTTTTGTGACAATGGTTAAAAATGGTTTTCCTCTGCTTGCCAAAGTTAATTAACCATATAAATGAGTAGTAGTAGTAGTAATAGTTATTTAAAAAATGTGAGAATAATTGCAAAATATTTTATTTATACATTCTAAGAAATGTTCTTTTTAAGAATATTAAGATAGTTCAAATAATATTTGACCTCATGTCCTAAAGTAGTTGATAGTTGCAGCCTGTGATAATGATTTTGCCCACCTCTAAAACAACTGCTTTTTTGGTTATGTTACCATACACTAGGATGCAGGGAAGAATAATGTTGACCAGTGATATCATGGGTCACCTCCCCTGCCCACTGCTTAGCTACCACAGAGTTAAAACACTTACAGAAGAAAAACACAGAAGGAAAATGTTATGATTTCTGTAAATTCACATCAGCTTTAAGACTTTGGAAGACTGCTGTGTGTCACCCAGGGCCCTTCTGTTGCAGGTACAGCACTTCAAGAACAAGCTCTACGGAGAAAATGACATTCCTCTAATGTGTGTGGACCATATCTATGGAGGTAATGCTGACTTGATAAACACGCCATTATTGTGTAAATCTGCACACTGTTTGTCTGTTAAGTGTTTATTCAATTCAACAGAAGTCAAGTTTGTTTTGCCAGAACTTCACCGAATTGCAATAGTTACGTCCTTGAAGTTTCATATTCATGTGAGTACTCATCTGCTCTACAGTTTATGAAGAGAAGAAAAAGTTGATAACCGGAGGCATGCTGAAAAACAAATATCCATCCAAGATGATCATTCACTGTAAAGACCTGCGTGTCTTCCAGTTTTGTCTAACATTCACCAAAGAAGAGAATGCCAAAAAGGTGAATCCACTTGTGAAGATTATCATTTAGCAGTAATTGTGGCTAGAACTAACCAGACTTTTTACATTAGATCTTTCAGGGTATTGCCCACCACTGCTTGGAGCCAAAGTCTTTAAAGTGTGTCTTTGCATTTTCCTATGCTGTCTCGAGGAGTCCAGGTATGAAATCCCATATTTGTATGAATTAATTTTATGTTGAATGTTGTTTAGAGAACAATGAAATAATTATAAAATAAATATTTACTTTAACAAAACCACTTGTCACTATTGTCAGCACACGTAGAGACTTGAACAAAATGTAACTAAAACTTATTCCCATTACTTTTTACTTTTTAAATCCAGTTGATTGTTCCAAAACTCTTAAGCAGTGGGTACCTGTTTTACTGGAGAATAAAAATGAGATGATGATGAGGCCAGATTCCTGCAATCATTCATCAACATGGAGAACATTAATTCATGCATGAGCGAGATGCAAAAAGATCTGCAGGGATGACAAAACATTTATTAAACCATGAGATCAAAATACATTTGTCTGTTCTTCCATCAAATTACAAACAACCACCACCTGGATTTGGCTAGACTAGATTCAGATTCTGTGGTCAAATTAGACAAAAATTTGGTATTTTTTGGTATCAAACATGCAAGGTAGGTTTAGTGTATAAAGACAGTGTAAAATTATTTATCCACATTGTTAAATACAGTGGATAATCTGTGATGTTTTGGACTGTCTTTCCTTTTCCTCCTGCAGAGGTCTTAAAAAAGAAGGGCCAGCACTGCAAATATTGACTCTTTGCATAAACTCGATTGTCAATAAAAGCCATTGAAACTTATGAAATGCTTGTAATCATACTTCAGTACACCATAGAAACATCTGACAGTTTGACTTGACAAAAAGATCTAAAAACACTGAAGCAGAAAACTTTGTCATTGTGTCAATATTTGTGTCATCCTCATAACTTCTGGCCATGAGTGTGAATCCTGCTTCCTCTGCCAAATGACTCGAACTGGGTCATTCTTGGATATTGGAGCAGGCCAATGTTCCAAAACATACATCAAGCTTTTGACATGGCCATCTCAGTACCCTGAAGGTTTTGTATCAGGGAGTGATGTTGTCAAATGGCTGTTACACTGGGGTGCCAAAAAAGCCTCTCATATTTTCTTATATTATTGGACTGAGCCTAACCTCATCTTTACAAAGGGAGCCAGTAATTGTGACGTTTACTGAATGTCTTTGTCAATAAGCCAACAAAGTACTCCAAACACTTCCAAAGCAGTGATTCCACAAGTAATGTCCAGGTAAAAATGACATTTTTTCTCTTAATGGCTTTACAGAGATGCAGAGGTCACAGAGTACTGTTATGTTTGACAAAAAAGAAGACTGGACCCACGAAATGAAAAGGACCAAAGAAAACTGTAGAATAGTCACTGAAAATGAAAGCTTTGAACTCTCCACAAGGTAGGAGAAGACTAAAGCTACAATGTGTCACAATTCAGTGCTACACACTGAGGTGCTGCGAGGCTTACATTTTAAAAAAATTATTATTAATTTGTTCTCATTTCCTCATTTCCATTTTCAATTGTCTGATTTGTTCATCTGCTATTAGTCAGAATGGTGAAGAGCACATTGATTTTAAATTATTTCCAAAGAAAGCAAACAGATTCTTCTGCTAAAGAGTGAAACTGCCAGTCCCTGAAAAGTACTGTTCAAACATCCTTTTAGGTTACCAAAGATCTTCATTGTCCCCACAGCTGTATCCTATGAAGATATATCTACATTTCAAGGGAAAGGATTACCAGTAAGTGTTTTTATTACGCAACTACCACTGGTTAAGTTAAAAAGATGATTAAACACTTTACAAATGTAAACATATACTATCAAAACGTGATAAATATTTAAGGACATTATCTTTTAAAATGGGCCTGAATGTCTGGTTTTCCCTTCTTGGAATGTGTGAGATTTTGAAGGTATCCTGTTGTATAGGCAGAGAATATACTTAAAAGACAGCTCAGTTTTTTGTTTTTGTTTTGTCTCACTGAGGAAGCACTGCTCTGTGTTCAGTGACAGAGTGCATGGGCTACATCAGGGGTGTCCAAACTTTTGGCAAAGAGGGCCAAATTTGGTAAAGTGAAGATGCCTGGGGGCCAATAGTTCTTTTTGACATTTTTTTTACCACAAAAGTTGAAAATGCACACTGTTATAAAACAATTTTCATTGTCACAATTATTTTTTAAATTGCAATGTAACCAAATCACTCAGGCAGACGTGAACAACTTTAAAAACACAATTCTGCCTTTCATTCATATCTGGAGAGTCAGATAACATTGGACAAACTGTATAGAATACCTTAAATTTCCCTGTGTTTGAATTTTTAACCAGGAATTATAAGTAATGCAAAGTGGTCTGTTAAATTTTAAATCAAGTGAATTTTGCATTTGTCTTTTTCAAGATCTTTCAGAAAGCAATAGTAGTGCCATAAGTCCAAGTTCATTAGTGTGCTTTAGGCGTTTCACTGTTAATAATGACAGATGTCACCATTCAAAACACTCAATTTCAGAGTGATCAAGGAACAGATAACCTGATGGTGGGCCGTGATTGGCCCGCGGGCCGGACTTTGGACGTGCCTGGGCTACATAGATACATATCTATGTTCCTGTTTCAAATCAGAGTCTGATTGACTCATGGGATGAAATTCCAGACAGACCGGATTTCTGTACCTGTGTGATGTAAAAGAACAATGACAAAATTTGGAAGAGCTGAGGAAAACACTATTCATTGCAAAAACAGCAGGTTTTTTTTTTTTTTTTGCTTTTCTTTTAAAATAGTGATGACACTATATTACTAATACATGAAATGAAGATGAACTAGCTCTCTGCAATTGGCTGATGTGCTCAAAGAGGCTGTTGCTGAATGGACATGTCACAACTGATTATGCAAGAACCATTGTTAATGTGGTGCATATGGCTGGATTTTCACCTCAAATTGGCAACGATTTTGTAAAGTTATTTTTCATTTCAGTCATTGAAAATACATCTTGTTCATGTTTTACACATATTGCATTACATTTCAATTGGGCTTGGTTAAACTTCCAACTTTATCAAATTGAAAAATGATAAAAACCGAAGGATGGCTTAGAAACCCGAGGGCTGACCTGAACCTCCAATTATTTGTTATGAAGAACCATCTGTATGAATACACATCCAAGACAGACATTTCTCTGATGTTAGCTAGATTTGTTTGGGCTTTACGAATATAGTTTTGACAGCATGTTAAGGCAGCTATGAGGAAGAATTCAGCAACGCAGGATTTTGTTTCACACTGAACTAGAAAGCTGTCCAAACATTCAGAGATTTAAAAAAAATCTGGTAGTTGTATTTAGTTTAAAAGAATGAAGGTAAAACTGTGTAATACGCATTCTCTTATGCATGTTATTGTGTGCCTGTTTTGAAGCTGTGGTGTTGGTCTCATCATAGTGGCTGTGCTTTGTTCAAAGCCTCCACTTTGCCCAATCCCCAAGAAGATGGGTTATTGCAGGCATACATGGAGAGGTACATGATAACTATTGCTTTGTATCCTTGGCATAAGGTTAATGGCCTTCTGGGATTATATTAGAATAATCTAGTAAAACTAATCTGCTCTCTCAAAGGACTGGATCACCTTGTAACCGTCACATCTTTGAGCTTGGTTCATATTTGTTTCACTGTTGCAGAATGCTGCATGCTGTGGCCCAAACCCACCTCTATTCTTTGAAATTAGAAGATCTCTCAGAAACCCTTCCCACTATTCAAGATATTCAGCAGTCTTACACCAAGTTCAAGCAGTTTTTTCTCATTGGTGGGTACTCTTTTCTTGAGACTCCAGGCCCTGAGCAATTAAATGTTCATAGCAGATCATTCTGAATGTGCATTCTGAAGTTAATCCACTTTCCCATTGACAGACAATTCCACAGATTTCTGGGTGTCGGATGTGAAGTGGTTCTCCTCCGTTGAAAGTACAGGCTGGCTGGACATTATCAGGTCAGGTTCAGAAATGCAGTTCTCTCTCCTAAAATCTGATGCAATGGTCCCTCTTATAAGAGAAGTCATGATTGCTTTAATCTCATTGCAGACAATGTCTCCAAAAAGCAGCTGAAGTGGTGGAGTGTCTTGAGAAGGAAAACACGAATGTCCTCATAATAGGTAGGTTGGGTGCGCTCTCAAACACAGTGTCAGGCCATGTCACATGAAAGCACAGCAGCATTTCCCAACAAACACTGTCCTCAAAGGTCAACATTTTATTGGTGGCAGTTGTTATTGTACTGTTCTAGATTAGCCAAGTCAAATCCAGTGGGGAAGAACGTTCTAGAGCAGCATGAATAGAAAGAACTTTCTAAACCAGTGTAAACTGGATAGGACACACTAGAATAGTGTGCGCTTGGAGATCATTTTAGCTCAGTAGTGAATGTGGAGCTCAATGTTAAGTGAGCAAGAACATTTTAGAACATTGAATTGGGAGAACATTGTAGAAAAGAACGTTGTAGAATTGGGAGATTATTCTGGTTCAGTGTTGAACAAGCCAGAACATCCTAGAACAGTGTGAAGTAGGATAATATTTTAACTCAGTGTTGAATGAGCCAGAACCTTCTAGAGCAGTGTGAATTCTGAGAACATTCTTGAATAGTTGGAACTGGGAGAACATTCAGAACCGTCTCTCAATGATCACTCACGGGTATGATTCACCAAACCAGCACATGGATTTTTTGGTGCAGGTTGTTGTCATTGTGCTCCAGGCTGCTGAGTTCCATTTTGAGAGTCTAAAATATTGAATAGCAGATTGAAATAAAATCTGTTCTTGATTGGTATCATGTCCTTGACTCATTTCAGAAGAGGAAGGTACAGACCTCTGCTGTGTCATTTCCAGCCTGGTGCAGATCATGTTGGACCCTCATTACAGAACACTCATAGGCTTCCAGAGCCTGGTGCAGAAAGAGTGGGTGGCTGGGTGCCATGCATTTTTGGATCGATGTAATCACCTCTATCTGAAGGACAAGGAGGTAGTTGTCCTGCACTCAGTCCTTTCCTTTTTTCTCACAAAGCTCTTCAAGGGTCGTGAATATTTTGGCTTTGCATTGAATCGTCTTGGATCAGTTACAGGCTTTACAGTTTTAAAGCTGAAACCCGAGGAAGGAGTGCGCTGTGGGTGCTGATGTATGAGGAAATCATGTCTTTAGTGTTGATGTATTAATGACACACATGCTGCGGTGGTACAAAAATACTTAACTTAAGGCCAAAAGCTTTAACTCCAGCCTGAAGTCCTTGTCAACATGGTTTCAAATGTTTGAAAATGTGTTCTAATAATAAAGATACATCAAGGAATATGCATTCACCAGTGTTATACAGTACCGGTCAAACGTTTTAGAACACCCCAGTGTTTCAAGCTTTTTTTAATTTGGAAATTCAAACAGTTCAAGTCCAGTGAATAGCATGAAATGGTACAAAAGACTGAGCTGCAAGAGGTTTAAAAATGGTAAGGTTACCCCGAAGTAGAAAATAATTCTGTAGCGCCGTGCAGTACCTCTGGTAT